>JASCZW010001320.1:0-105312 GCA_034211315.2 Aedes japonicus | reverse complement strand
TTGTTGTAAACTTCTGAACGGAGCTGCTTCACTGTTTTTGCCATCACGGTTAGAGTTCGACTGATAGAGCTGCCAAATTTTGTCTGCTGACTCATGAGTTACTATGATTGATGTGCTGCATGGGTAGTTTTGTCAGTGCGGGTGAAGGTAAAAACCCATGAAAAATCTGCAATTTTTTGTCCTAGCTTCGTCTAAAAGTGAAATGCGTGCAAATCCGCCAGTATCACACCCTCTTTCAGTGCCTTCAAACAAACGAACTACGACTCTGGCAAGTTAAAGGAAAGCAAAGTGTGATACTACTCACTGATGAACAATGATAAAAAGTCTTGATAAAAGTCATGCTCGTTAGCTTCAAAAGCGTGGATTTTCAGGCAACATAACATTGACTACTTATAAGTTCCATGCGAAAATCACATGATGACTCGTGGCAACAACGTACACATTCAGATTGTTTTACAAAAATCTGTAAAGTTCGGTATCCAATTTAGCGGATTTTGGTAAAATTTACCGAAATCCGGTAATTTTTTTTTACAAATATCTGTAAAAATTCACTAAAATCCGTTGCGTAAACAAGTTCATTTTCAATATGAATGTCGAAATGCCAGAAATGAAATTCAATAAACCACAATGAATACCAATAACCCGTCGGGATCGGCCAATATACAAAGACATCCGAGTCCAGGATATTCTTGCTTAACATTGCCAGCATATTTCCTTACGGAACGATGATGTCGACCGTAGTTGTTCCATGAATATTTAAAAAAATCATCAAATAAGATGATATTCAGATTTCGTCCAATGAATTTCGCCTATCGATTAATAATCAAAACAACAGAAGACAGCAGATTTTATTCGTACTTAGAGCCGACTTCATTCATTGCAACAACAAAAATTCAGCTGAAATAGAAGTGATACTGGATAACTGGCTTTGGTATTAATGAGCTCAGATTAAGAGGTAAAATACCTGAGGATAATACCATAAAATTGTTCCCACTATGTTATGCGAATACCAAATTGGAGGTAAGACAATACCAAAATTGTACCTCTCAAGTATTCCCAGGTATCCAAAATAACAAGTTTTGTTATTCGAGAGATATATTACTTGCAAATCTTCGGTATTTTACCTCTTAATCTGAGCTCTTTAACACCAAGGCCTGTTATCAAGATCAAAATAAGGTATTCATATGTTGTTGCCTCCTGCTCGGGTAGCGGTAACCATGAAAACCGGGAAAGAAAACATCATCATGGATAAAATCATTTTCACTTCCCATGGATATTTTATGAAAACTCAAGGTGCTGCTTCTGATCATGTTCTTGGTCTCCCATATAGACCTGTGCGCCGATCTATTTTGAATCGGCGGCAGCGTATATGGTATTTTCAAACGGTGGCGGTGGCGCAGCCGGCGGAACGCCGCGTTCGTTCTTGGCGGCGGCGTGCGATCGGCGCGGGCATACATTATACAGTTAGAATGACCAAAAAGTCTATCATATGTTTTTGCATAAAAAGTTAGTAAATTTCCCTTAGAATACGCTACTGAAACTCTGTTGAAATTCGAACTCCAAGTGTTTCTTTTCATCGTTTTTCGAAGACGCCTTTTTCGCGCACAGCAGATATAAAGAGACGCTTGACCGAGAAGACCTATTTTCTATTATGTGTCGCTCAAACAGCATTTTCGGGGATTATGCCGGTGATAACGCGGAAACTAATTATTCGATTGAGCTGAAAATTATAGGATTTCTTTATTATAGTATTACCTTCTATATGAATTAAAAATTATTGTAATATATTATTATTAATAATGGAAAAATGTGATAAAATGGCGGAAATATGTGAATTTATTTAAAAAAAGTTAGGTCAAAGGTGTACATTAATTTTTTTAACTATTTTTTTCAATCTACTAATTCTACTAACTGTAAATGTAATTAATGTAATTTTTTTGAGTTGGCAGGTCTCAGGTTAAAACTGAAACCAGGAGAGCCACAAGCAAAATACAACGACTTTTTTAACGTACTCTTACGGCCGACATATTCTTGAAACAAAAAATGAAAAATATATGTTTGTTTACTACTTATAATTGTTAAAAAATTTAGATTGATTTAAGAAAAACATACCCCTTAACATTTTTTATTCAAATATTATTATTTTTTTCTCGTTCTAACTGTATATCCCCCTTAACATTTCCTCATGCTTATCCCTTTTAATTGTTTGGCTTTCACGTGCACTATTAAGACTAAAGGATCACTCCAAGTCTTATATTTTGATAGAAACCCGGATATCCATAGTGTTATATGGCTCAGGCCGATGAATTGACGTTGTTTGTTGTTAAGATTAGTGAATTAAGCGAATTTGAAGTTAAACATTAAGCAGTACTAGAATGAATTGAATCTTAAAAACTAGGCCACCCTAACAAAACTACACCTTTACTACACCCAACACATAAAAATAGGCACTCACAATGTACACACTATTGTTACACATTAAAACGAGACAAGGATCGGTCAATGTATACTGAGCCGATCGGTAGTCAGTAGCCAACAGATAGTTGAACAATAAACATCTAAGTGGATAGTGAACAGTTGATCAAAAATTACAAACTTATTGGACAAAAAAAATATAATGGTTTTTTCTCTTGGCAAAAGTGGACTCAAAGTTAATTATTGTGAAGAAATGACAAATCGTGGAGCCTAAAAGAAAAGATTATGGTGGACAAATATAAAGGAGAGCGTGCAAAGGAGTACAGAGGAAGGGTTGGACGCGGGAATTGGAAAGAACGGAACATCTATACACAACGTAGGATCCATCTTGGAGTAGTTCAACTCAACTTATGAACCACAAACTCCAACAGATGTGGAACAGTGTGTGTACAAATATATGACACATTGGCATTATATACATTGTTCATCACAAGTCGACGGGAAATTTGGCTTATGTCTTAATAAATAAATTTAACCAGTTTCAGAAGCGTAAAAATAAGTAATTACCAAATAGAATAAACTTGTAATTATTATGCAAACATGTGAAAGTGATCTAATGTCTGGGTCTATGGATCTAAAATTTGACCTACCGTTAGAAATTTGCCTGTCTTTAATTTTTATTCATATTGATATGTAAGTGGGACACCCTTTGCGCTGAACTGGCCGGCTTGACGTGCCGCAAGGGCTCACTAGGGATTCTTTGCTCTAAAGTTAAGAGTTTAGTTTTTTATTTTTCTAAATTTAAAAATCTAATAATCTTAAAATCTGAAAATTTAAAATCTAAAAATCTAAAATTCTAAAAAATCTAAATATCTAAAAATCTAAAAATCTAAACATCTCAAATTCTAAAAATCTAAAAATTCTGAGATTTTGAAATCCGGCTACAACATTTTTCTATTTACACTCTGTAAATCTTCTTGCAAAACAAATGAGTGCAATCGGTTTTCAAAAAGAAACCCTGACAATAATAGAAGAAAACCCGCCAAAGCCATTTTTTTCTTCTTTCTAAAAATCTGAGAATAAAAATAAACGAATATCTAAAAATTTTAAGATTAAAAAATTTAAGAAACTAAAAGTATCAAAACCTAAGTAAATAAACTATAAAAATATCCAAATTGCTATAAAAATCATATATTCAGCTTGACGATCAAAAGATAAATCAAATATGGATTGGATTTTTTATTAGGGCCTAAGTGACAAACGTAAACAATGGCTTTTACCACGAGTTTCTCGTCATTGGAAACCCGCCTAATGAATCCATGTGAAGCCATTGGTTACGTTGAAATACCATTCAACAAATTTATCGATCTCGTTAAATATGAAGAAAATATGAAAGTTTGAATGTTACTTTTGCCCAATCATATATATTATACATTACTTAAGCTTAGATATATAGTTGTGTTTTATTCGCCAGTATTCACTACCTCATACCTCGAAATATGTTTTCACTGGATTTTAATTTTTTTCCACACATCGCTGGTTCGGTTGCCATTATTTGTGGAATCAATATGTACACTTGCGATAGAAATTGTCTCGACATTTAAGGCGAACATTTCGTTATTTTAAAATTCAAACACACTCGCGAAATTGCCAAAAGTCGAAACACGAAAATTTACAGTGCAGTTTCTAGAACGAAACGACAAATCTGATCACTGTTTCATACGCACACCCTCTGGATGGCACATCTCTTCGAGATGTCATAATTTGTCATCAGTAATAAAAGCAGGTTTCTGAAGGGCTAATGAACTTAACTGAAGGGCCTTATCTACTCCCATGACGGCCTTTTACGTGAGATTAGCCCTCTCAACTACGACAAGGTGACAACCATAATCTTCAAGAGTGAAATTGTACACGAATCCGTTTTTTTTAATCAATGGGAAGGGAATCCAAGCACCTTCGGATAGTTCGGATAGTTCGAAAAAAAGGGATTGAACATCATATTTCAATAAAACCTACTATAGATTACTCTATACAATGAGATTGTTTTCGTCCACCACGTGTATGGATATCGCCCATAGTAGAAAGAGCTGAAGATCATGACGACACGTCCACCTTTTCATCGGTCATGGCTAACGTTCCAGTTAACTACCTTAAATTCACCCCACAGGTCGTTGAAGCATTTTTGTAGAAGGCTTACACGTAAGATTTAACAGAAAAATACATTGAATTATCTTTGCTATGTAAGAATATTATCTAGAATTCTTGTTTTCCTCCTATCGTTCTGCGTAAACACTTAAACGAATGAACCCTTAGTACGTCATGCATGGACATCATAACTTATTCAATTTTTTATTGTTTTCCTGCTATTCAAGGCCGTCGTTTTGCTTATTATTTTTTTATTTTTTGACAGACGAGAAATGGCTGATGATGGCAGTTGCCAAAACAATCATGTTTAATGAATTTTATGTATACGAATTTAACTGATTGCGCCTCATCATCCATCGCCTTCATCGCCTCTTGAGAGCCCTAATGATTGGGATATAAAAGCCATTGACAGAAGACCACTCATTCAGTAGCTCGTTCAGCACAATCGGATTGATTGTTTTGAGTTGATAATTTTGGCCTGTTCCTGCATACATTTTTTCGAACACCCTTTTTTTAGCATCTCCAAACAGCCCAGGGTCATGAGATCATATGTTCACCGAATCCACCTTACAGACTCCAAACAGAATGGCGCGATAAGGTGTTGTTCACTAAGCTGGAATTAAACGCAGCTTCATAAATCATAATTAAACACCATTCACCCCTTCGGTTGACCACCAGCAGCACACGCGTTAGAATTGTTGATTGAGGCTCAATCTCTGCCCCTCCAGCGTCAGTCGGTATTATTCTCGTTGTAAATAGGTACTTTGAAAAGGCCAGCAGAGTTTTTATTATTATAGTAGGCTGTGTTCTGTGGCTCTGTAGTCGAATTTTGTGGGCCCTGCTTTAATGGAAAACTAAAAGGTCTATCAAGTTCAGTGATAGCCCTCTGTTCCCATTCAGAGATTCGAAATATATTTTTCTAACGCTCAACAATGGTGCCAAAAAACTGGCTCATTTACCCTATTCCTACGTATTCAATACACCCATCCGCAGCGAGTTGTCTTGCATGCAAAATAAGCAAACGCGGAGTTCGTCGCTTGGTGCGATCAGCAAATTACCCCCGCGACACTTGATCGGCACTTGCTTCGAAAACAGTATCAACGTTTTTGCGGAAATTTAAGGTACAGTTTCAACGGGGTTCTCACTGTCACAGAACTGGTATACGGTGAAGGTAGATCACCTCGTGTGCTTGTTTTCCGCAATTGACTGTGCCTGAATGGATCAATCGATGCTTGTGCGTAATTCAAACAAGTTAGTCGTAATTATGACCCCTTAGCACTCAAACAGCAAACGAGCATAATTCACGTGACTGCCGTTTGATGTGTTCAGTCATCAGATTTGATTCAATAAATATATGCTTATCCAACTCTGGTTCCCTTATATTGATGGACAGTTTTCACCAATTAAAGTACTGATGCTTTCAATCGTGCTATTTTCTACTAGATCGACAGCGGGAATATGATCCTAGTTCTGTGTCGATCAAGATTCAGGCAGCAATTTTCGGCTTCTGTTAGTTCCTGATGTGCGGTTTCTATTCAATTGAATTCCAGGCCGTCCCGAAACGAGCAAGATTACCAAGCAAGCCATGAGCGTCGTATAATGATGATCCGATGACATGAGTGCGGAGTTTACTCGAACCGGAATTTTCAACAACAAGTACTCCTTTGTGGAACAAGTTTGTCTTGATGCTTTGCGGTAATGATTATGATCATACCGAGCGCGATGGAGAGAACAGATATTCAAAACTATTCAATTATTCTTCCACTAGAGTTTTTAACGCTTTAGAAGCGAGCGTTTTGCCGACTCTCAACTTAGGTACACTTGCAGAAATGTTAACATGTATTTTATGTGCAGAGTAATGCCTCAATCAGATCGAGTAGTGAACCCACCATTTCCAGGTCGGTTATAAGGTGCTTTTTTCTAACTAAACTAAATGATCTCACTTCATTAAATGGGCCATTATCCTCCGAAAAAAATGATCAGGCACTGTCGGAGGGCAGATTGATGACCATTTTTTTCCTTATTTGGGTACTGATTTTGATTTACGTCATTGCCAAAAGTAAGCCACTGGCGGAAATGAAATAACCGCTAAGCTTTTGAATATGTTTACACAGATTGAATCAAACCACACATAGGACCCAAGATTACTGCTAATGATTTCACCTGCAATCACACAATTCAGTACCAACATTTATACGACAACGGACACAGGCTCATGGAAAAGGCCTTCTTGTTTCTATTAGTCGACGGATCTACTTTTCACGCTCGCTGCAGCGCAACGGATATCTTTTGACACAGCTGCTGCTCATAAGTAGGCAAAACCTCTCTATGTCTATTGCCAGTTATGACTAGAAAGGTCAGCGGAAGCTACGCGTGTGTTGACATGCTTGAAGCGGTTAATTTATCAGGGATAAATTTCTAATTGTATCTTTCTTAAAAGATCGATTTCAGCATCGTAAGACTCTGATATGGGTTTGGTCAATTTATGATTTTTGTTCGATGGGCCAGTTCTTCTGTTTCAAATATGTAAGTGAAATGAATACTGAACGCTATCTATGGTAGTTCAGATGGACGGATTTAAAATTCTATAACAAAAAGAGAATATGTACAGAAATTAAATGTATGCAAAGTGTACCTTCATAGAATAAATTATATATAGTGAGGTATGTATAGCAAAATCTAGCCATGGTTTATTATCCACATATTTTTTATTTGTCAATATAAAGATGTCACCAATACCGCTAACGCAATGCCATTTTGTGTGTGTGAACGTTTTGATTTACGCAAACGCATTGTATTGAAAATGGAGTCGAAAAAACAACAAGTCCCATCATGACATTGCAAAACCACTCGGAGTCACTCTTTTTGTTATATCAGTTCGTTTATTTGTTAGGTTCAGGCGTGTGAGCACTTTGTGGAACCGATATTCAATATATCAATTAATAATGTTTTATTTTTCAATTTTAGTAAAGTGGAGTGCCAATTACTCGTGGCAAGCTCGATGTTAATAGATTTCATTATCGTTTGGAAGGAGCTAGGTAGGTAACTTATTTCAGGTATCAGTTGCTGCTAATGATTACGACAACTACCAAATCCTCGGTTCCTGTAGTCCCTTTCAAGAACCAAGCCGTAGATGGGTGATCACAGCTTGCAGGGAGAATAAAATAACTGGAGCACAATGGCAGGGAATTTACTAGAGTGGAAGGAAGGGGGATGATGACGTTACACTCCTAAATCAGACAAACAAAGGAATTCGTAAATTGCTTGCATTTAGGGAAGATATTGTATTCCAAAAACATCTCAAAAACCGCGTCCCAGACGTTCTGGTCCTGGCACATCCTCAGGACCAAATTGTCCGGAGTCGTGTCGTGACCACTTACGGCAATCATGCCGGATCTCGCGCCGTCGAAGCGAGGACATGTGAAGAACACATGTTCCGCAGTTTCCTCGACTCCCGCGCACTCGCAGCATGCGGAGGACTGTGCATGCCCATATTTGTGCAGGTATTGTCTAAAACAGCCGTGGCCAGACAATATCTGCGTTAAGTGGAAGTTCACTGTGTCGCCTACCGATTCACTCAGTTAATTCCAGGATTAGTCGGCGGGATCACCGACCTTTGGTGGAGTTGTTCCATTCCCTTAGTCACTTAACCATGGATACGGCTCTAGTGGTCTTCCGAATACCTCTTGTTCCACGTTGTTCGAAGCACTCTACGTCCTCTTTTATGACCATGCCTATTGGCATCATCTCCGCTAGGACGCAGACCGCGTCGCGTGATACCGTTCGGTAAGCACTAACCACTCTTAGGCACATCAACCTGTGCGTACTCTCTAACTTACTTGCGTAGCTCTTGGTACTCAAAGCGGTGATCCATGCCGGCCCGCCGTACCTGCATGGACAGGGCGACGCTGGCCAGGAGTTTACGCTACTCCGTTGCACCGCCGAGCTATTCGACATCAATGCCAACATAGCCATAGAGGCTTTCTTGCCGGCGTAATCGACGTGACTGACAAAAGACAGCTTATCGTCGATCATAACCCCAAGATACCTCAGCGAACCTCATCGATTCCACTGTGCAGTTACTCTGCACTGATCGTCGCATGTTGCTCCGATTTCCTATTATTCACCACCGTGACCTCAGTCTTATGGTGAGCTATATCCAATTGCCTGGAGCTCATCCATCTCTCCACAATGCCAATGGAGTGTGAGGCCGTTAACTCGACCTCTTCGAGATGGATGCACCACATATCTGCAGGGTGATGCCGTCCGGCCCGACTATCTTCCACCCCGTTCGGGAACTCCAGCCGTAGTACCTCATCGTACAGCGTGTTCCATAGCACCGGACCCAGGATCGAGCCTTGTGGGACGCCTGCGGTGATCTGGACACGTTTCTGGCCTGCCTCTGTATTGTATACCAGTACGCGATTCTGGAAGTAACTTCCAAGAATCTTGTACAGGTACCCAGGAACCTGAAGGCGTTGGAGCGAGTCGGCGATAGCCACCCAGCGACTGGCGCTATTGAATGCATTTCTCACATCAAGGGTGACCACAGTACAGTATTGTACTCCTCGTCTTCTTGTGCTGGATTGCCACTCAGCCGGTCTTGGTGACGGACAGGATGGCGTTCACCGTCGACTTCCCTTTACGGAAGCCAAACTGATTATTAGACAGACCACCTACACCCTCCGTGTGTGTTGTCAGTCTGTTAAGGATCACCCTCTCGAGCACCTTACCCGCTGTATCCAACAGACATATA
Source organism: Aedes japonicus (assembly GCA_034211315.2). Taxonomy (NCBI): domain Eukaryota; kingdom Metazoa; phylum Arthropoda; class Insecta; order Diptera; family Culicidae; genus Aedes; species Aedes japonicus. Next base: position 95,996 of record JASCZW010001320.1, on the reverse strand, counting down.
GGTCATATGCCGAAGGATCTCCTGGTGGCTTCCCTGTCTTTGGTAGCAACACAAGGGTCTGAATTTTCCAGGCGTCCGGGAAGACGCCCTCGTCCAGACACTTTTGCATCACCACCCTGAACATTTCGGGATCCAGCAAGATAGCCGTCTTGATGGCCAGGTTCGGAATACCATCCGGTCCCGGCGCTTTGTTCACCTTTAGCGACTTTGCTATCGCAATGAGTTCCTCGTTCGTCACCGTCGCCTCGTCACCGGCCCCCGTTGTGCCGTTGTCAATGCCCACGTGGTCACGGGTGTTCGGCTGAGCCGTCCACCCTTCCGTCGCTATGACAGCGTTAAGGTCTGGGATACTGGAACGCTGGTCATGGGACAAATCTACGGCAGCGGGGGGCCATGGACTCGGCTCGTAGCTCGGAAAGAGTCCCCCAACGATCACCTGCAGCAACTCTGGTGATCGCTCGGTTAGAGCCGCCAACCTCTGGTTTTGGCCATTACTACCCGGTAGGCGTCACCCCACGGATTTGTATTGGCCTTCTGACACAGGCCCTCGAAGCAGGCTCGCTTGCTGGCCTCTCCCTCTTTAGTGCGGCCTTCGCGGTGACTAGCGCCCCTCTACGCTCGATTCTCTCCTCGTCTGACCGCGCTCTTTGCACCCTCCATCTTGCGTGGAGGCATGTTCTTCGGAGGTCGGCGATCGACTCCGTCCACCAATACACCGGCGATCTTCCATTCCTCGGTTTGACTTCCCTCGGCATGGTCACATCGCACGCTCGTGTAAGTTTCATACCGAGTCAGTCGCCGCAAGGTTCCTGGGTTTCACGCAAGTTTCGTTCCCTCTCAAGCGCTTCTTAAAGTCTCTACATCAAAGAAGGACGTCCTCCATCTGCGGGCGAATGGAGTGGATGCTCCTCCTTCCGCACGCTGCCTTGTATTGTGGACGATACAACAATCGAACCGCCAAGGGTCGCTATGGGTGTAGCCGTCATCCACCCTCCAATTGCTAAGCATCCCAGGACTGCTGAATTTTACATCCATTATCGATTCCGCTCCGTTCCTATTGTAAGTACTCTTGGTACCCACGTTGGTTAGGTCCACATTGAGCCTAGCCAAGACCTCCAGAAGAATCTGGCCACAGCGTTGGTAAGTCCGCGGCAAACAAAGTGATTCAGGCCAGTTAGCTCCTTTGTCATCCGATCGAGCATATTGGAAAACATCTTGGCGGTGCGTAGCAGCAGCAGAGGAACACTCCATTAATTTTTACAACCGCGAAGCTTTCGTTTGTGGTAGACACAACCTCCTGAGCCGGGTACTTGCTCGTCGTCCATAATGCCGTCCATATGATCTGTCCGCAAACCAGTTCGTTGCCGCGGGATCGGTATGGGCGAAAATAATGGGGATATCCGATGCCGACTCGTCAGTGCTGGGGCTGACACAGCAGTTGCTGGGCGGCCTCACAATGGTTCAGGTTTAGTTGGGTTACCTGTATTACGGTTGACTCGTTGGAATACCCTTAACGGCCGGGCGCATGTCCCCCCCCCCCTCCCCCTACGTGATTATCATCCGGTTTCCCGGCGCACATCAAGCATTTAGGGGGTCCTTTGCAATCCCGTGCCTTGTGGCTAGTGCTGCCACACATTCTGCACATGTTGCTCCTATCGGGGCCTTTGCACTCCCAGGGCATGTGCCCACTCTCTAGGCATCTGAAGCATGCCTTCGCCGGCTGGTGTAGGCTTAGTGGCCATATTAACCATCCTACCTTCACCTTTGCCACTTTCAATGCCGCGTCCGCGTCGACTGCCGCTACTCTGCCGCACCAGGGTCCCGCGGACCCATCCTCAGACGTATGTTTGCGGCAGCAACCTCGACCATGCACCGTGTCCTTGGCGTGCAGTGGAGATCTCGTCTGCCTATGATTTACACTGGATCGTCACCTGCGAGACGAGGGCGCGTACCTCCACATCCTAACCTAAGGCCTGTCTTGCCAGGTCTCTGTGCGCCGGGCCCTTTAGCGTTGTCGACTTTTTCAGCTCTAGGAGAATCTCACCGGTGCGGGTACGGCGTATACTCCGCACATCGACACCTAAGCCTGCCAATTTAGTGTCCCCGCGCATCGCTTCCACGACCTTCGAGTACTTCGACGCCTCAGTCTTGACGATGAGGGTCTCTCCGCGGTTACGCTTGCGGGTCACCTGTCGCTTGTACTTTTCTTTATTGGTTTTACTTCCCTTTTTACAGACCTTATTGCAATGCACTCAACGGAAACGCGACGCGAGTACGGACATAACAATTATAGTTCTTATAGTTCTTTCTCGCTCCGTTTGTAAGAACTATAAGTGTTGTGTCCGTACCGCGTCGCGTTTCCATTGAGTGTAATGCTGTTCTGTTAGCACAAACCATAAATATGAGCTTATTCCAGTGGCTTTCTCAACGCCTGGTCGTCACTGTTCCCTCCAGCACAGCGTCTGCTTCTGTGCCAGTTAGGCTGTTGCAGTTGGGCCCCTTCAGCCCTTGATACAACACGCGAGCTGGATGTCGCGCCTTTCTCGCTGGGCTTAGCGCCGGGGCCTCTCTCTTTGCGAGGATGGACCCTCTGACCTCGCCGCCACGTTCGCGTGGCTTCGCTTCCCTACTGGCCACTCGAGGCTCCACGGGAACCTGTTACAGAATGGCCGTTCCATGAACAAGCCGGCATATGGTTCACAATAGAACAGAAATAGTTTCTAGGAATTATTCCAAAGATTCTGACATCCATTCCTGGAAATTCAATAGATGTTTCGATATTGTGTCTCCGTACCGGAAAATAGCCCCGGAAACCCGGATTTACTGGAATCAGATGAATTCAAATGGTCATTGCCGAGATTGTCCCTAAAGCGAATGAGATTTTGAAATTAACGGTGCCAAAGAATTAAAAGCGGACTGTAATTGCCAGAGTTATAATCATTTGAATTTGGTGGGTACCCAGGTATCCTGTCGATCACTACTATACGGCCCCCCTTGCTACTATACAAAATGTTATTATGTAATAAGTTGCCTTCCAACTTTTATCAAGATGTCACTGAATTTAAGCTTCCTGTTTTCAAATAAACTATGAAATCTCGTAATGTTAAACATGAAAAGGTACCCTGTCGATCACATGAGGGGTTGACCACTGCGTAATCCTAACCTTTTTGGCAGCTCAGGAAGCTTGTTTACAAAGTATGAGAGTTCAAACCAAAGAAACTAAATCACCCCCCCTTTTTTGTGGATTGCATACTGTTCGACTAAGAAAATTATGCAAGAATAAGCAATGGTCTATGCTTTTGGGCAATACATTTTAAATCTTAAAAAAACAGAACATGAATATGAGCATGAGCATGAGCATGATTGACTGCCCGAGGTTGCTACTCCGTTGTTGCCAGATCAGCTGTTATTACACAGAGAACCAACAGACGATGCTTGTGGAAGCTAACATACATCTTAAATGTGTAAAAACTGGTTATACCAAACTAAAGCATACCGGCACCGGCCCCGCACAAATGCAGGTCAAGTAAGGAAAGGGTACGAATATGTTGACGTGATACTCGCTTTATTAGAAGCCGCGTAGTCCACTGCACAACCACGAGAATTCACTGGGATTTTGGATAACAGGATTGGGCAGCAGCAGGGTTCGTTTTGGTTAACGAGAAGCTGTCAATTGAAATATTTGAAAATTAGTACCGATTACCGATTTGAATCGATTTAAACAAACAGTAAGGATGCTATCGGGGCCACTCACAAAGTGTGGTTTTGGATTTTTTTTATTGGGGAAAACGAAGTGATTTTTAAAAACGCTTAAAAGCCGATTTTTATCGGCTTAAACCAAGAGTTAGGATGCTATTGGGACCACTCACAATATGTGAGTGGGATTTTTCATTGGAAAACTAGGAGATGTTTTACAATGCTGAAAAGCGTATTTGGACCGATTTTAACCAACAGTAAGGATGCTATTAGGCTCACTCACAGAGTGTGATAGTATTTGTATTTGTCTTTGTCTTTGATTCATCGGACTTTGTGGTCTACATGAAGTACTTAAATCTAATAAAAGTCAACGTTAAAAACGGTTCAGTAAGCGGTGACGAAATCTTGAGGCGGACATTTTGATCAAATTCGCCGGATCCTACGTTGAACCGACGGATCATGGCGACAATGGAACTATTTGCAGCATGATTAGTAATTCTTCGTGAAGCAATGCTCTCGGTCAAAGGGTTCGGGCAGGAGTATATAGACTGATTCTCGACAGGAACTCAGGAACATCATATTCAGATAAGAGAAGCTTGGCAACGAATACAGATTGTGCGACATTCCTTCGTTTAACCAGAGTACCCAGCCCTAGCAGGCGACAGTGATCGGCGTAAGCAGGCAAGTTTAACGGGTCACTCCATGGAAGGTGGCGCAAAGCATATCTTACAAATCTGCGTTGGACAGCTTCAAACCGCGCACTCCATACAGCCTGGTAGGGGTTCCATACAGCAGATGCAAACTCAAGAATAGAGCGTACCAGCGAGCAGTAAAGAGCTTTGAAACACAGCGGATCACGAAAGTCATTGGAGATTTTGAACATGAACCCAAGCTGGCGATTGGCTTTATCAATGGTACCTGAGAAGTGGCGAACAAAGCTTAGTTTTTCATCCAATACAACTCCGAGGTCTTTAACATGATCAACCCGTTGAAGTGGAGATCCAGAAATACTATAATCAAACTGGATAGCATTATTCGTTCGACCAAACCTTATTAAGCAACATTTTGAGATGCTCAGAACCATAATATTTCGCACGCACCAATTACTGAATATTTTAAAAAGTTTCTGTAGTTCATAGCAGTCTGCTAGGTTCGAACAACCAGATAAATTTTAAGGTCGTCTTCAAACAACAACAGAAAACCTCCATTAAGCAATATGAGGGAAACATCGTTTATGAAAAGCGAGAACAGCAATGTTTCCAGGGTGCTCCCTTGGGGAACTCCGGAATGGTTTGAAAATAGTTCGATGAATTGTTTCCAATACTGACAGATACTTGACGTTGCACAAGAAACGATAGTGGTATTTCAACGCCTGAGAGCCAACTTGGACCGATCTACACCAACAGTACGGATGCTGCTGGAGTCACTTACAAAATTGCACAGTGGTTTACTTGTTCCATGAAAGGCTGGCTCGATGTGCATGGCGAATGAATCATTTGGATCACAGTTAATTATGTGCCTCGATCACTCCCGCAACGAACAATAGGCAACCGAAACAATAGACAAAACTCTACGCCCGATAACAAAATATTGCAGAACAAAGTATCGACACAACCGATTCAACCGATTCAACTGATGGACGACGCAAACCTATAGATCATTACACGGAATGTATTAACCTTACTTTTTTGACAGTTCAGGGAGCTTGTTTACAAGGTGTTAGATTTCGAACTGCTCTAACTTTTTCATTGGTTTTTTCCGGATTCTCTATGATTAGATTCAGGAAATTATGTAAAGATAAGAACTGCAGTCTGTTTTCCAGCTGTTTTACTTCAATCGTAATAAATTTAGAGCACAAAATCTCAAACCTATCATATCGAAAATATTCTTAGTCCACGTAAACAAGCTCCCTGAACTGTCAAAACTGCATTGATGATTCATCGTGCAATGATCTATTAAAAATAAATTTTATTAATACAGACACAATGGGTAACAATTACCTGTCTTGTTCCAAGTCTTTGAGAGTAAAGAAATAGAGAGATATTAGATATTGTCGCCAAAATTTGTTAAAAATAAACCATTTGTTTCCCGAAAAGAAACAAAATTAAGAACAAGTTACAAGTAGAACCCCAGTAGTCACCCAGATGCTTGAAGAACACAGCCATGTCTATGAAAAGATACTAAGAGCTACGGACTTTCGATGGTTGATTACGACTATGTGTTGGACACTATTTGCTAAAATGGGCATTGAATGAGAATAGTGAGAACATTTCTCGAATAAAATTTATTAAATTACTACAATATCAACAATCAATATGCAACTAGCGATTTGAAGTTGGATCACTGTTGTAGAACCTCTTGGTCCTAAGTACACCTTGAGGCCAGCACCTTGCTATACATATTTGTACCTTGTTTTGTTTTGTTGTGTTATTTTGACAGAATATTTGAGAGTGTGTCCGTGTGAGTTCATTATTAGGGGCGCATTATTACGCTTGGGACCGAGCTTGAAACCAATGTGCTAGTACTGACTGAGCCAAGAAAAAAATCGTTTTTGTATGGGACCTACTGGTCTTAGAGTTAGTCTATGATAATACTCAGTTGTTTATTAAGCTGAAGCTGAAGTTCACTGTTGTAGAACCCCTACTTTCGAAGTACACCTTGCACTATTCTTTACCTTTTGGTACAAGTATCTTGGTTTTTGTTTTTAATTTGCTATGTTAATTTTGACAGAATATTTGAGGGTGTATTGGTGTGAGTTGCGTCTTAGGGGCGCATCATTAAGCTTGATACCGAGCTTGGGACCGATGTGCTAGTACTGACTGAGACAAGAAAAAAATCTTTTTTTTCGGGACCTACAGGTCTTAGAGTTAGTATACGTCTATACTGTTACTGTCCTTCTCCAAATTCGACCAACACCAAATCAAAAAAAAATCCAAATTTGGCCAACACCCTCCCATTTTAACGGCTGAAGCATTCTCGACGGCAGCCATTTCTTCAAAATTTAGAATTGATATTACTTTCTTTCTGTAATAGATATTGAATATTTAGTCACATCAGTTTGTATACTTACTTGCTGTGGGCAATCTGATAGAGTTCGATTCGATGTTCATTCACTAACAATCGAAATTTATCAATTTGAAACTGCGAGGTATGTTTGCGAGACCCTAGCAGCACACTTGTTCCAAACGAGTTGAAGTAACTTCAATGTGACTCAAATGAGTCACAATTGAGTGGCTGCAACAAATAATTACAGCTATGTGTTGCTTGGGGAGGGAGATGAAAGATAGGAAAAAATACATGGACCAGCGATTCACCTTAAGAGCACTAAAACTCAAACGGATCTTACCGAAAAATGTCTAAATTTGCGTAAACAAGCTCTCATCTATTGCAATGATCTATTCTAAATATATATCGCACGATTTTTGCACAGATTTGAATGCGCTCTGTAATTACACTCATTTTTCGCGCCGCTTTTCGATGATTATTTGCTAGTTAATTCTCCATCAGCTTCAACGTCTTTACTTGCCTCTCTTCAATGTTCCATTGTTGAGAGGAATGAATATTTGGTAGTAAATAGTTCTTCAGCCAGAATCTTGGATAAGAAGAAAACAACATGCTTGAGCGGTTTCTAGCAACATTGTGTATAAAATCAATGGGTCGGATGGAAAATGCTGCCGGGATCCGGTTTATTTAGAAAGCTCTTAATTAACAACAGAGGAAGTTTGTAGACTCAGTAGGCAACAATCTTATTCGCACGATGCATGAAACGTGAATGGGTTTTACTTAACTTAGCTGGAATAACTGTCAGTTTGCTCGGAACTGATGATCGCATAATGACAATGCATACATTTGAGTTGAACAATCCCAGTTGGCACTGATGTGAGCTGTCAAATACGGGCTTCGCGTCCGTTTATTTTGTTTGCCATCAACTTGAACTTGACACGGATTTGGCACTTTTTGTTTACTGGCTAGTTTCTCGAAAAGTTCTGCATGAACATGTTGATCTATCTTATCTAACAATATCCTGTTTTGTTTCCTCTTTGTCAGTTGCAAACAATCTAAATGTGTCATAAATTACTACTGCTCGACGAAACGATTCGCTATCGAAGACGACAGAAGATGAGAACAACAATGTATGCCAGCATCTCTACGGAAACAGGTCTACATTAACTATTTTTGAACATAGAATTACAAATTGAAAACCAGAGCATTACCAAAAACAACAACAACTACACAGTAATGTTTTTGTTTGTTCCCTTAAGGAAAAAGGTTTGCTCATTTGACTTGACCGACCAGCGAGATCTTTACCAGAAAACAGGTTTACCGTGCCAGACAATTCCACCGGTCGAAGAAGCTTGAAATTCAACAATCGCCGAAACTTGCCCTGAATCCAGCCGTAATAAACCATAGTAGGCATGTAATGCACTAAAAAGATGACAAAGCAACGTCAGATTTGTTTCAGAATAATCCAGAACGTAAATCCGTTGCAGTCAGATGGAACATAATTGACAGCGGTTTCAAGCTGGAAGAAGATATTTTCCACTCATCATTAACGACTTGGAGCAATCAGTTTCCATAAGATTACAAATAGGCAAATAGTGACGATTTAGTATGTAAAAAATGATACTGTAATGTTGTTCTTATTTTACCTATGTTGGCAAAGTTAAAACAAACTTGCCGTTAATAGTAACACTTAGTTGCCCAGACAGGTTCACGAAAGACATTATCGTGTTCTTTTCCTTATGGCCTTCCTAGTGGCCATCGCAATCTTCAATTATAATTCATTTTTATGAAACCAATTCCGGGAATGTGTCAAGTGCTTCGATTCATCATGTCACTTTATCTCCTGCCATGCAAAGAGCATTAATGGTTACAGAATTTTCCTTGTCAATGAACAATAATGGCTCATGAATGGATGGTTATTGGTACATGGAACCGGTTGCTAGAAAACAACAAAGAATGTGCCGTTGCAATTTCTTGCTTTTGGTTCCCTTAAGACAATAAAAACAATATTCCATCGATGACCCGAGATAGCCCCTTTGCAGCAGTCATCGGCAATTGTAGATGGTGACAACCCGTTCTCAAATCGTTCGTTTCGGCTTTCGTGTATTGAGTGACGTCACCTTGATATCCAAGCGTAGATGTTGAACGAACATTCCCCGTTCATAGAGTTTGGATTTACTCAATTAGAGTGAGTTGACCTGTTAAAGGGTGTACTGAATTGAATTGCTTCATAGTCATATGGCTGCAACGTTTTAAATACTCATTAGGTATTTTCTAATAAAAATTTGGGTGAAACTAATTAAATATGTTTTAATTATGCAGTGTAAGTTACTCAAATGTGCTAGACATTCGTTTAGCCCTCAATTTTCATTGTTTATTTTTCAAAAATAAGTTAGGGAACGTCCATTTATTACGTCACGCAAAAAGTGACTTTTTATAACCCCCCCTCCCTCCTTGACACGTTTTTTGTATGGACCTTCAAATTTTGTTATGTGTGTGTGTGTGTGTTTACAATCTAATTCCCACTGTCTGGCGGCGGTATTATGGATAGAATCTTCCTGCAACTGTTTCATATTTGCTGTTTACAGTTGCAAAAAGCTTAAATCCGGGGATTAGAAGGTGACAGCTCTACCGCGACTCCAATAGCCCATTTCAAGAACGCAAGCTATTCCGAAGCTATCTTCGTACACAATAAGCCCGCTCAGTAGTAACATACTGAAACTTTCAATCAAGCGTATGTGCAATGCTTGATTGACGCGTATTTAGTGAGAGTTTACCTTTGATTAAATTTGGTTAAAATTGAATGAATGAAAGTATTACTTACCAATGCAGAAATACTTGAAAAATATGTTATTACATAGCTTGTAACGGTAGGATATCACCCAAATATTATCCAAAGCTGCTCTAGTGTGAACGTTGCAACCTGCCACGAGCTGATGCAATGTCTTTTTCACGATCTGATCATACACATACGTGATACGAGTTCTTGCGTAGATCTGCTCTTTTCAGTTTTCTAGCGCCGTTACAGACTTACTCGCAATGAAACTCAAATGCGGTTTACTACCTTCGATACCGATTATTACTCATCTAATTCCGACGAGACCGACACATTGGGCTGGATGTTGGATTACGTTGCCAGTATATAATACTCGGCTGAGAAGAAATGCTGGCTGCTGGCTGCTGGATTGTCTTCTAACTCGAATGCCGGGTGGTGTAACGCCTTAAAAGCATAGTCCTCTTTTCAACGACACACCGCCACTTTTATTCAGGTTCAAATGCACATCAATTGCACTATTTTTTCCAAAAATTAACGAAAAATAATGACAGCGAAAACATAAAACACGTACACCCATTGCTAATGCCTACTTCGATCATGGACCTTCAAATTTTGTTATTTCACAAAATTGTGTTACGTGGAAGCGAATGCTGAGTACAAGCAATTGAACGGTCATCTCTATAACGCTTATCAAGACCGTCTACAAAAAAGGCTTAAGTCCAACCCCAAAAGCTTTTGGCGTCACGTCAATGATCAGCGGAAGGAAGTCGGTTTGCCCTCCACGATGACGAATGGTTTGCTCGAAGCTGATTGCATTGCCGATATTGCCGATATTTTCCGATCCCAATTCAGCAACGTTTTCTCCGACGAGCTGCTCGTCGCAGGACATCGCGCTCGCCACCAGTAATGTGCCCCGTCTTCCTGCCTCCGGAATGCATTATGCCACCACCAATGTCATGGTAATTGCAGCTGGCAAGGAATTGAAGTCCTCAACGGGATGTGGTCCAGACGGCATTCCATCGCTTGTACTGAAACAGTGCGTGGATTGTGATTGCCGTTAGCAAAGATATTCAATCTTTCTTTGTCCACTGGCATATTTCCAAACCGTTGGAAACAGTCATATGTTTTCCCAGTGCTTTAAGAAAGGTTGCAAAGAGAATGGTCTCAAATTACCGGGGCATAGCTGCATAAGTGCAGTATCCAAGTTGTTTGAGATGATTATTCTTCGGAAGCTAGTGCAGAGGCTACGCGCACTATATTTCGCCGGATCAGCATGGATTCATTCCTAAACGTTCGACATCGACTAATTTGACGTGCTTCACCTCTTTCTTGGTCAAGCAACTTGAAAACGGTAATCAAGTGGATGCTATTTACACGGATCTCTCCGCCGCGTTCGATAAAATGAACCACCAGATAGCAATAGCCAAGTTTGATAAGTTAGGCATGAGCAACAACTTGCGTATCTGGCTGCGATCCTACCAACTGATCGTAGTATGTCCGTCAGAATCGGTGATCACGTTTCGCCACCATTTAAAGTTTTGTCCGGCGTGCCTCAAGGCAGCCACCTTAGGCCGTTTTTGTTCCTGCTTTACATGAACGATGTCAATCTCATCCTCAAATGCCTAAAACTCTCATACGCCGATGATTTGAAGCTGTTCTACGCGATAAAGCATCCACTGAACGCCGTTTTTCTGCAACAACAGCTGGGGGCGTTCGCTCGAATGGTGTCGCATCAATCGGATGACATTGAATGTGTCCAAGTGCTCGGTGATTTCATTTGGCCGTAAACGTAGAACCCTACCAATTCGGTTTATGCTTTGGCAGGATTTGAGCTGCAGCGCGAAACTACGGTTAAGGATTGGGGATTCTCATCGATTCCAAAATGACCTTCAAAGACCACGTAGCATAGAGTCGTGTCTGAGGCATCATCGCAGATTAGGCTTCCTGTTCCGTTTTGCCAAAAAATTTAAGGATGTTTATTGCTTGAAATCGCTTTACTGCGCATCGTTCGCCCTATTCTCGAATATTGTTCGGTTGTCTGATTACCGCCATATTGCCAGAATGAAATCCAGCGTGTTGAGGCAATCCAGCGAAAATTCATTCGATTTGCCCTACGTCATCTCAGATGGAGAGACGCTTCAAATCTGCCCAGCTATAGCAGTCGGTGCCAGCTCATCAACCTTCAACCACTTGATGGAAGGCGTAACGTGGCAAAAAGCCTGTTTTATTGGCGATCTCCTGCAGGGAACATTGATTGTCCTAGACTACTCAAGCATGTTGGATATCTACATACGCCGCCGTAATCTACGCGCACATGCATTCCTGAGTATTCCCGCGGAAAGAATCAACTATGGGCTCCATGAGCCATGCAACATGAGTCGTCTTTTCAATAGTTGTTACTTTGTATTTGATTTTAATGTACATAGGGAAACAAATAAGTGTAGTTTTAGACGTATTTTTTGTTAATTTGATTAATTTTGTAGTTTTGTGATTTTAGTTTTATGATGCCGGTCATTGGGGCAAATATTTTACCTGTTGACTGTAATAAACAATAATAATTAGGATCTGGCTATAGCTTCTTCTGTACGGAAACCCACTTTTTCTTCAAGTCTTCCTCAGGTTTGATCTCCTTGGTATGCTTTCGTAGAACATGCTTCCTTATAATAGATCAGTATCTTTCGATGCGTTTGGAGAGTTCATGTCCTTGGGAACGAAAGTAACGCCGTTGGCTTCATACCTCTTCAGGACAACCTTTGAATAGTGGTACGAAACTAAATCCGGCCAGAATATGGTAGGGCCCTCGTGTTGGTCCAACAAAGGAAGCAGGCACTTCTGTAGACACTCCTTGAGGTAGGACTCTCCGTTTACAGTCCCACACTCCGTTTGCCACAAGAGCAGATCGCTTGTCAAATCATGTACTTCTTAGCACACTTTGAAAGTTTCTGCTTCCTTACGTCCTGCGGAACATCAAACTTGTGCTGAACGGTGAAGAACAGTAGCCTAAGAAGCCACCGGAAGTCCGCCTTTATGTAAGTTTCATCAACCATGAAGAGACAATGAGGCTTCTTTAGCATCTGGGCGTACAGTTTCCGGGCCTGCGACTTTCCCACCGTATTTTGCCGTTCGTCACAATTTGGAGCCTTCTAGTACTTTGTACGTATGCAGTCCCTTCCGGTTCTCAGCTCTCTGAACGAAAGACTTGGACAGATTCAACTTTTTGGCCGAATACCTGACCGAAGCATTTGGATTTCGCTTTAACGCTTTCTCAACACGCTTGTGATCCTGATCACTAATAGAACATCCATTATGACCGCATTTCTCTTTCCGTTCGATGCTCAGAGTTCCGAAGTAACGTTTAATCACACGACTCACCGTTGACTGTACGATTCCGAGTTGTTTTCCGATGTGAGAGTTGAGGATTTTCCAAGCGCTCGGCGAAATCAATTTGCGACGTTGCTTTTCGGGTTATGCCATTTTTTCAATGTTCGAAAAACTGACAGCGATAAAAATACAACAAAAAACACTATAAACTACTGTTACCCAAATTTACAAGAGAATATGCCCAATAGGTAATTTTGAACAGCGTTTTTTTCCGTGATGCAATTTGATGTGGGACACCCTTTAAAGTACTCTTGTGCGACCGATTTCGACTTTTAACAGTAAGTATTTTGTGTGGCCACCTCCTTATCGGATGACTTCCAGGATTCGTTTCGGTAAACGATTAGCTGTATTCACTCGGTGTTCAGTAAAATATATAAATATTAGTGCCGATTTCTGATTTATACCAACAGCAAGGAACCTAATGGGACACTCACAAGGTGTGATGGTGGTGGTATGCTTCAATTGATGTTCAAGCTCATCGGCTTGACACCAACCGGGGGACACTTGGTCCTATACTCAATGATTACACTGGTCGACAGAGATTCTCAGACCCAGTCTCCATCCCACTTTCCATTAGCTTGGGTCCCAAAATCACCGAATATCGTATTTTGAACTCATTCGATTTGCGATGTGAAGAAAAAACAAGTTGGCAACAAAAATTAAAATGTTGGTATATTTTTGAGAACCACTCCAATAACTGCCTCAGCCTACAAGTAAATTCTCCAAGAGCATTTTTGAACTTTCTTAAACCTTAAGGCTAGTATGCAGCTCAAAAGTAATGTGCATTAGGATAGGGCAAGTAATGATCAAGAAATGCTTTTACTGTCGGAATTACTTACTGTGTATGCAGCTGTAAAGAAAACAAACTTTGTAACGTTAGTAACGCCTGTCCACATAACCCGCAAGAAAAGCTGACGTTTCACTCGTACTGCAGCAGTTGTCAAAATTACTTCAGGTCTTTACTTGTCAGCTGTATACTAGGCTATAACAAAAAACTTTGCAGAAGAAATTGTATTTATCCGACTTCACTAGAAAAAGTTATGACCATTGAAAGGCAGAATATTTTAGCAAAAAACAACAATGCACAGTAAACTCCCCGAAAATCGCTGATTCCCTTGATGGGAGCCTCAAAGATATATGGAGATTGACCTTTGTTGTTTCATTATAAAATATCTCGTGATCCTTCGGGTATAGGAAGTTATTTCCTTCAGCAAACTTGTTCAGTAGACCAGTAGATCAGGATGCTAAACTTGAAAGCTCAGAATTATCTCACTACGCGGCGCCAGTATGCATGTAAGCTTACTTTATAACCTGAATCTCGAGATCCTTGACATATAGCAAGTTGGCGTCTTCGACAAAGATGTATGGTTGAATGAGACCTTTCGGATGGTGTTAACATTAGTTGAGAACTCGTCCGCTACAAGGCACTAGCGTACCTGTGAACTTTGTGTACTACCTGTATTTTGAGATCTACATCATGTATAAATTTACTGTTTTCAGGAAAGTTAGTTGCAAAGTTGTAAGCTACCAGATGCTTGACTCAACAGTCTCAGAATGATCTCACTCCGTGGTGCTAGTGTGTTGGTAAACTTCTTGTATAATCTGGATCTCGAGATGATTGAGATTTAGCAAGATGGCATCTTCAAAAAAAAATTCGAGAATTCAGAGCTTTTTGAATGGTGTACACATTAGAACAAAAATCGTCCGCTAAGTGGTGCTAGTGTTTATGGGAACTTTTTGTAATATCTGTATTTTGATTTCTAGACCATGTGTGAATTTATTATTTTGAGAAAATTTATTCGAGTAATCATGGTCTTCCAGACGGTCGGCTTCACAATTCAGAATTATTTCACTGCGTGGCACTGGTCTGCCCGTGAACTATGTAATGAATGTTTATCGCTAGTATACATGAGAGGCTGATTACCCCCTGATTAGATTGGTATTTTTGACTCGTTCTTCTGACAACTTCAGAGAAGTTCTTCACAGAACTTCGCGTAAGTTCTATAGAAATGGAAGTTCTTCCAGAGAAGTTCATGGAAGTGAAGTTCATGGAAGTGAAGTTCATGGAAGTCCTGCAGAGAACTTCAGGAAGGTTCTTCATATAACTTTAGGGAAGTTCTTCAGAGATCTTCATGGAGGTTCTTCAGAAAACTTCATGAAAATAATCAGAGAACTTCTTAAAAGTTCTTAAGAGAACTTCAGGGAAGTTCTGCAGAGAACTCTAGGCTAGTTCTTCAAAGAACTTCAGGGAAGTTCTGCAGAGAACTTCAAGGAAATTCTTTAGCAAACTTCAAGGAAGCATTTCAGATAACTTCAGGGAAGCTCTTCAGAGAAATTCAGGAAAGTTTATCAAAGAACTCCATGGATGTTCCTTAAAGAACTTTAGAGAAATTTTTTAGAGAACTGCAGGAAAATTCTTCAGAGAACTTCAGTGAAGTACTGCAGAGAATTTCAGGAAAGTAGTACTGCATAGAACATCAGGGAAATTTTCAAGAGAACTTCAAGGAAATTCTTCAGAGAACTTCAGGAAAGGTTTCAGAGAATTTCAGGGAAATTCTTCAGAGAACTTCGGGGAATTTTGTCAAAGAACTTCAGGGAAGTTCTTTAGAGAACTTCAGAGAAGTTCTGGCAGAAAACTTCAGGGAAGGTTTGCAGAGAGCTTCGGGTATATTCTTCAGATTTCAGAGAACTTCAGGGAAATTCTTTGGAAAACTTCAAGGAAGTTCTTCAGATAATTTCAGGGAAGTTCTTCAGAGAATTCAATGGAAGTTCTGCAGAGAACTTTACGGATGTTCTTCAGATAACTCCCAGGAAGTTCTTCTTTGTTGTGTTTTGGACATATTTTTGCTGATTCGGTAGTAGAAGCATATCAGCTGCTTGTGCTCCACTGCGAGGCTTCCGTTGGTTATGGGAACCAACGGGTTGGTTGACGAAAACCAAAACCCTGAATACAAGTAGAAAACGCCTGTGTTCTGGCCCAGAAAAGCGGTCAAGGAGTGCATTAACTTTTTTAGCTTCGCCACTCTTATCCTTGGCAGTCACATTCAGGTTTCCTGGAATCCTGGTTGAAGCCCGCCTTCGCATATGTCTCGTCATCCATTACGCAGCAGTGGGGTTTCGTTAGCCGGGCACGGCTTTTAGCAACTGTATTCTTTTTCTCCTCACGGTTTGGGGACTTCTGAACCACAAACGTACGTAGTCCAGCTCGAGTTTTGGTATTTAGCACGAAAGTCTTGCAACTTTTTAGCCACTGAGATGTTCGTATTCCGTTTAAAAGGCCCCAAAGGCTTCGTTTTAAGTTCTGTTAAGTTTAAGTTCGCAACTTCCTCAGGGAACGCCTCCGACTGAGCGATCTTGTGGTCGATTCTTTCCGCTTCGTTCTTTCCGCTTTTTGAACCTTCACACTCGTCAGACCGGTGGAATCCGCCGATCCATTGGCTTTTATGGAGCGTGTGCTGTCCACGAAATGGTGGACATATGCTACAGAATGCAACATTCGCTCAAACCGCGAAAACCTGCTGGTGTCTATCATCGGCTGCCGAATATGATGGCTGAAGACGTACGCTTCCCGTAGTTCCGTGTCACTTTCGTCCGTATCTTCGTCTGGAGTCATCGACCAATCTGCTCCGCTGCTGTAGAGGAACTCAGGACCCTGAAACCAGCGACTGTTCACGTTGCACGACGGACCTTTTCCCAACTTGGTGGCTTCATCAGCAACGTTGATCTTCGTCGAAATCCACTGCCACTCATCATTTTTCAAAAGGCTCAAGCGACAAACTGACGATATCGACGCGTGTTGGATTTGATCCACGAACAAACCGTTGATGAATCGCTCCAGAAGCAGGTTTTCTGGAGCTTCAGCGTGTGGTTTTCCTCATCAGTTCTGCGTAGACGAGCTCCAAGTAATGCTGCGATCAACTCCAACCGTGGTATTGAGAGTCCCCAAAGTAGGGAAACCTTCGTTTTCGATGCGACAAGTGCGACCCTTATCTGTCCCTGGTCTACGATCCGGAAGTATGCAACTGCTGCGATAGCTTGCTCACGCGCATCCACGAGAATGTGTGGCTCCAGAGCATTGAAGCTCGCTGGATCGTATCCTGAGAAGTATCACCGTGGTATACGCAATTCATCCATCTTCTTGAGCACTGCGATCCAATCCGTCCAGCGCGTGGCAATTTCCTCGGGAATACAGCTGTCCCAACCTGTTTTGGACCGCCACACATCTTGGATGAGATTTTTTCCGTGGATTACGAATGACGCCACTAGTTCTAACGGGTCGTAGATAATCATGACGAGCCGAAGCTTTTCCCTTTTCTTCGGAATCTACTGTATCGTGGCTGTTCACGACACTAGTAGTGGCATTTCTTTTTCCGTCGCACGACTCCTCTCCTTCTCCTCGATGAGCAGTTTCTCCAAAGTTTCCACCTGAGCCTTCAGTGCCGCTTGTTCGCGGTCTCGTCGATTAAGCTGAATCCGCAAACCAGCCTCCGATTCACGTACCAACTTCATCTCGTTCTCATATTGCCACTGAAGACCTTTGATCCGGTTCACTAGCTCCATCTCACGTTTCCGTCTCGTATCGACGTCCAACTGAGCAGTTATATGGCCGTCCGGAACAGATCATCAACAACATGATTGCCAATGTTCGAGTAACCCCTCAACCAAAATCCGACCGGTTGGAGACGCTGGTTAGTTTTGGGCTGATAGTCCAAAATCTTTGCGGGCACTTGAGAGCAGTTTGGTTAGAGAGGCATCTCGCAAATCCTGAACTGAAGCTGCGTGAGGGAAAATTGAACGACCCGATTGCAACAAAGACCAGGATCGGATGGGCAGTGTGTGGCAGTCTACGGAAGCCACGAGCCAATACGGTACACAGACAACTACATGTGCACACCGAACCGACCTAAGAAGACCTCCACGAGTACGTCAGCCGCCTTCTCGACATCGAGAATTTGGGATTGTGGCTGTGTTGACGTTGGCACAGGTAAAATGGTACGCATAACTCACCTACGTCTTCATCCACTCTGACGGGATGAAAGAATCTTCCGAAGACTTACTCGATGCCTTGTCGTCGTCCCCCGGGTTGAGGTTAGCATTCACCTGCTGGAACCTCGTTTGCGACCGGGTTTGCCGCACATTAGACAGCGAGATCATCATGTTCCGGTAAACTCTTGAGAAAACGCGGTGAAGTAATTTTTGCCATTTTTACCGAAGTAATTTTGATAACTGCGATTCTTGCGGAATAATCCAACTGAACGTTATTCCGCAAGGAAAAGTGACAGGCCCATTAAGATTCCCTGGGCAGACGTTACTAACGTTACGAAGTTTGTCCTCCTTGTCAGTTGCATACAAGGTAAGTAATTCCAACAGTAAAAGCATTTCTTGACCATTACTTGTCCTATCTTAATGCACATTACTTTTGAGCTGCATACTAGCCTTAAAGGAGTTATGTTGGATTCTAAGCTAACATTCATTGACCATTTCAATACAATAATTGACAGACCCAATAACATGCTAGCCTGGTCACCTTTTTCAGTCATCTATGAATAGAGTCTGTACAAAAGCAGATTTTATTGTTACAATTTATATAACGAAACAATTGATAAAGATGAACATGCCATATGAATAATATAAACCAGGCGCTGCATGTATTTTATAACCTCGATTATAACTAGGATAAAGCACTAAATGTAACAAACGGTCTACTCATGATTGACGCAATAAATAAAATAAATCATCCCCATTTAAAATGCGACCTCGTTTGCATACTCTTTTTTACCCTTCTTACAAGGAAGGGTACTAATAGTGTGAGCTTAAATAAATTCCATAATGGCCTCCAAATTTTTGTTTACTCGTTTCCAAAGAGAAGGCTTTATGGTAATTCATTTGAAATTGATTGTGATCATAGTACGGAATAATTTTTTTTTTGACAAAGCCATATCAAGGATCGAAGCTAGCACGGTAATCGTATAAATGTTGAAACCGTTGATTCCATTTTTCATGAAGAACTTTTGTAAACTCTGTAAGATTTTGAATGCAAGGGCGGTATCAATGTAGGTAACCCATTATGTTACCCCAGTTATCATGTGTTGCTTTGATGAAGCGAAAAAAGAAAAGAAGTAGATCTGCTCAATAGAACTGTTTTTGGTCAATGACCGTATTCGTTAATTAGCGGATTGGGCAGAAATGCGACGTTTGAACAAAAATAAGATAAGTAAACACAAATCAATACCTAATGACTTTTCGGCTAGTGTTCATCATGGAGTCTAACGCAGCCGTAGCGTAACTCGAGCGTATGGTTTTCTCTCCTTGACTTATTCCGCCCCGTCGACCTAGAGCAGAGGAATTAGCACAGTAGTAATGCCACGGGGCTGATCGGTATTTGATGAGTTCAGCACACACACCGTTGCCATGGCAATGATCTTGGAATTCGGATAGTTTTCATCGACCTCTGTATCTATTCCCATGAGAGGTCAGCTAGCAATCTGTGTGGCACTCAACATTTGCAAAAGTTAATAGATTTCACTTTTTTTACGTTACGCATCTAGTTGGTCCTTGATTTTTGATGCTGTTTACGCTTGAAATTATGAAATTTCAGATTGATTTAATTATCCTCGATTAACCAGGAATCGTCCACGTGTATCTAATTCAATCAACAAATGTCAAAGCATAAACCGTAATACGGAATACATTGTAATGAGGCTGGCGGCGCATGTTCTGAATGATTTTAGCATATCACACGTTGCTGTTGCATACATAAAACCCGGAGGCTCTACGTCACTCTTACTTGTCACATCGGTGCTAATTCCTGTTATCTTCGGTAGCATTCGGAATACTAATCTCTTTGCCATGTGGAATATCAATGTGAATTCAAATTAGAACCACACAGAAATTAAAGCATCTAAACTTAACATAAAGATGGTTTAGCTTCCCGAGCAGGAAAGAATAACTTGATAACTGGCCTTGGTATTTAAGAGCGCTGCATAAAAGGCAAAATACCTGAGGATAATACGGTAGAAATGTTCCCTCAATGTTATGCGAATACCAAATTGAGGTAAGATAATACAAAACTAGTACCTCTCAGGTATTTTCAGGCATTCCAAATAACAAATTTTCGATTCTTAGGTATTTTACCCCTTATGCTGTGCTCTTCAAAAACATTTATCAAGAGCAGAATTAGGTATCCATATGTTATTTTCTCCTGCTCGGGTTGTTCTGATGTGGCATATCTACAGGGTGATCCATTGAATTTTAGAAGGAAGGCCAAAATCCATTGTTAGATGAGTATTCGAAATGCGATGAGCTGCTAACACTATCTAATAATCCTTGATAATCTCACAGCCATTGAAAACTTGAGACTATCTACTATCACCAATCAAAAGGTTGTACCGTTAAACCAGTCGCAGTCGCAAAACTTTAGTGATCTGTTGCAAATTGCTTTGCTAAAGGGTGTCCACGATGAAATTGCCACACACAAAATTGATTCGCAAAATTCGAGTTTTCATCCGATTGCCATCAAATTTTCAGGGATTGAGAAATAACTATTAAACTTCATTTTACCATTTTACTCGTATTTTATTTACAGTCCATACGCAAATGCCCGCACCTTGGCCTTAACCCCGGCCATAAGATTCTGCACAACCTGTGAATCAACCGTTTTTTGCATGTAAACCCATACTTTCCTCAGTTCACTACCTTAGGTCGTTTAAGAAGGAGCTGCTTCATAATCGCCCAGTACTTCTCGATGGGGCGGAGCTCCGGAGTGTTGGGAGGGTTGAACATTTTCAGCACGAAATTGACCTTATTGTCCGCATACCACTTCAGCACGTCCTTGGAGTAGTGGCATGAGGCCAAATCCGGCCAGAAGATTGTTGGGACGTTGTGGGCCTTTAGGATAGGAAGCAGCCGCTTCTGGAGGCAATCTTTTATGTACACCTGTCCGTTCATCGTGTCCTGGGCCACGAAAGGTGCACTCCGCTTCCCGCACGTGCAGATGGCTTGCCAAACCAGGAATTTCTTCGCAAATTTGGACATCTTCTGAGTGCGGACATCCTCCGGAACGCTGAACTTATCCTTGGCCGTGAAAAACAGGTTGGCGGGGATCTGTTTGAAGTCGGCCTTCACATATGTTTTGTCGTCCATGATGCAGCATTCAACTTTCGTCAGCATGTTGAGGTACAACTTCCTGGCACGGGTTTTGGCGGACTTGTTCTGCTTCTCGTCGCGATTAGGGGCCTTTTGTACCTTGAACGTTCGAAGCCCAGCCTTAGTTTTGGCCTTCTGGACAATACTTCGGCTTTGGTGCAGCTTTTTAGTCACATCCCGAACGGAGGCGTTCGGATTTCGGTTGAAGGCCCCAACTACGTGGTTGTGGTTTTTGGTGATGTACGGAATACTTTTTCCTTCACTTCTGGGCTTCCGATCGGTGGTCAACCGTTCCTCGAACCGCTTAATCACCCGCAACACCGTGGAACTCGCGATTCCCAACGTTTTACCGATGGAACGATGCGAGAGATCCTTGTTCTCGTGATGAATGCGCAAAGATTTTATCGAAACCGTGAAGTGATGGTGAGGGCGATCAAATATAGTTTAGTCGCGCACCGCTACGGATGCTCTTGGTAATGTATATATTTATGTATGACCGCAAATAAAGAGCAATACGGTCAAAACTTGGTCAATATCAACTTGACGTATTTCTTTCAATTTTGCATTTAAAAAACCTGAACACCCTCATTTTGAAGGTGTGTGTGTGTAGAATGTTGCTCCTATTTTTATTTTGGAATTCACTCTTCAGTTGTCAAAATGCCGTCCAAGCAAGAAGAGCAGCGTATCAAAATTTTACTCGCGCATCGCGAAAATCCGAAGCTACTCGCACGCAAAGTTGGCAAAATCGCTAAAGTTGCCAAATCAACCGTTACAAATGTAATTAAAGTGTTTGGGGGTTTGTCGACAGCCAGGAAGTCTGGATCGGGGGAAATCGAAAACCGGAAGCCGCTGAGACGACAAAGAGAGTTGCCGGTAGTTTCAAGCGAAACCCTAACCTATCTCTCCGAGCCGCAAAGAGGCTGGGTGTATCGTCTACAACCGTGCATCGAGCCAAAAAACGAGCCGGACTATCGACTTACAAGAAGGTAGTGACTCCAAATCGCGATGATAAACAAAATACGACGGCCAAAGCGCGATCCCGGAGGCTGTACACGACGATGCTGGCGAAGTTTGACTGCGTGGTAATGGACGACGAAACCCACGTTAAAGTCGACTACAAGCAGCTTCCGGGACAGGAGTTTTATACGGCAAAAGGAAGGGAAAGGTAGCAGATATTTTCAAGCACACGAAACTGTCAAAGTTCGCAAAGAAATATCTGGTTTGGCAAGCCATCTGTACCTGTGGCTTGAAAAGCAGCATTTTCATAGCTTCCGGGACTGTCAACCAAGAAATTTACGTGAAAGAGTGTTTGAATAAACGTCTGCTGCCTTTCCTGAAGAAACACGGTTGTTCCGTACTGTTTTGGCCGGATTTGGCATCTTGCCATTACGGTAAAAGGCCATGGAGTGGTACGCCGCCAACAACGTGCAGGTGGTTCCCAGGACAAGAACCTCCCAACACGCCAGAGCTCCGCCCAATTGAGAAATACTGGGCTATTGTCAAGCGGAACCTAAAGAAGACCAAAAAAACTGCTAAGGACGAGCAGCAGTTCAAGGCAAACTGGCTTTCTGCGGCGAAGAAGGTGGACAAGGTGGCTGTACAAAATCTGATGGCAGGGGTCAAGCGTAAGGCCCGGCAATTCGGATTTGGAAAAGCGGAAGCTAACTGGATATTTTTCCAGAATTTTATACTAATTGAACTTGAAAAGAAATTTAATTTGATTTTTAAATAAACGATTTCACCGATTTACACGCGTTTTCCCTTGACCAAATTTTGTTCCTATGTGTGCTCAAATAATACCACGCAAAACCACACATTGACGAAATACATGTGGATTATTGAATTAATATTATTATCAAATGAAATTGAAAATGAAATTGAAAATGAAATTGAAAATGAAATTGAAAATGAAATTGAAAATGAAATTGAAAATGAAATTGAAAATGAAATTGAAAATGAGAATTGAAAATGAAATTGAAAATGAAATTGAAAATGAAATTGAAAATGAAATTGAAAATGAAATTGAAAATGAAATTGAAAAGTGAAATTGAAAATGAAATTGAAAATGAAATTGAAAATGAAATTGAAAATGAAATTGAAAATGAAATTGAAAATGAAATTGAAAATGAAATTGAAAATGAAATTGAAAATGAAATTGAAAATGAAATTGAAAATGAAATTGAAAATGAAATTGAAAATGAAATTGAAAATGAAATTGAAAATGAAATTGAAAATGAAATTGAAAATGAAATTGAAAATGAAATTGAAAATGAAATTGAAAATGAAATTGAAAATGAAATTGAAAATGAAATTGAAAATGATATTGAAAATGATATTGAAAATGATATTGAAAATGATATTGAAAATGATATTGAAAATGAAATTGAAAATTAAATTGAAAATTAAATTGAAAATGAAATTGAAAATGAAATTGAAAATGAAATTGAAAATGAAATTGAAAATGAAAGTGAAAATAAAATTGAAAATGAAATTGAAAATGAAATTGAAAATGAAATTGAAAATGAAATTGAAAATGAAATTGAAAATGAAATTGAAAATGAAATTGAAAATGAAACTGAAAATGAAATTGAAAATTAATCTGAAATGCTTAATTTCCGAAACAATTACTCAAAACTTTAGTTCGTTTTAACCACCGTAGGCAGTCTCAAATTAATATGATGTATGCCCAGGTAACCAGTAAGCATTAGCATATGCAGTATATCAACCCTAAGACTGCATTCCAGCTGCTACAAGCATTATATTTGCATTATATCAGCAGCTTGAATGCTTTCTGTTGTAAAGTTGCATTTTAAATGCTATTTGAATGCTTCTTGCCTGTAACAAGCATTTCGAATGCAAAATAGCTTTAATGAAGCATTATCATAGCATTGCAGTTATGCAGCCACATATTGGGCCAAATGCGGCATTTATGTGGCATTTAAGGGTACTTAATTGCTTGATAGGCTGCCGTAAAGACGCTTTGAAACAGCTTATTGGGTTCCTGGGTGTTCCCAATTCAACGGATAATTCTGGTAAAATGAAACTAGAATACACTGGCGTAAAAAACCTACTAAAATTCATAAAATTTGCCTTATGAAACTTCATGGGGCCATTGTATTTTTATTTGATAAGGCCCTCAAAACATCTCTGTGTTCAACGATGTAGTTATTCTAGCTACAATCAATATGCAATTCGCGATTTGAAATTGGATCACTGTTGTAGAACCCCTTGGTCCGAAGTATACCTAGAAGCCAGCACCTTGTGTACATATTTGCGCCTTTGTTTTGATTTGCTGTGTTATTTTCACAGAATATTTGAGAGTGTTTTCGTGTGAGTTCATTATTAGGGGCGCATTATTGAGCTTGGGCCGAGCTTGGGACTGATGTGCTAGTACTGACTGAGCCAAGAAAAAAATCGTATTTGCATGGGACCTACTGGTCTTAGAGTTAGTCTACCCGAATAAAAATTTACATCAGGCTGATGTCTGATTTCAATGTCTAAATCAACATGAAATTCAAATGTACATCTTACGTTGAACATTAGAGATCAGATCGATTTCGCTGTATTTAGGCAAGGTAACATGATGTTAACATCAGACATTTTCAAACAATTTTTTTCTAATCCAATGTCCCTTTGACGTCATGATTTTGACATTCAAATAAAATGTTTTTCAGATGTTGTAAGATATCAAAGCATATTGATGTTTTCAAATGTATTTGAATAAAACAGCACACTCAAAGGATTTTTGATGTTTTCAGATGTATTAAAGGTTATGAATAAACATCTTACATATGTTTTCAAGTGTCGATTTTATCCAATAAAAGAGATGATGTATGATGCATTCAGATGTAGAAAAACGTGACGGTGTATCGTTTCCGGATGTTTTCAGTTGTAGATAATAACATTAAAACCAAATAATCTGAAAGCATCAAAATCACATGTTAGGCTAAGGTAAATTTTTATTCGGGTGTTGAGTAAAGTACATAAAGTAAATATGCACCAATATCGCCAAAACATATACGATTCACTCTTAATTCTAATCGCATCGGATATTTACCGATATTTTATGAGTACAAAATTTTACATCTATAAGAACATGGATTTCAACGCAACGTGTGATTGTTATGACACAAGATGTATTCTGGCTTATTATGAATACAACATTTTACTTCACAAAGACCTTTGATTCTATTGTAACGTTTCATTCTTATGTTGTAAGAAGTTTTGTAATGCTGTAGACCTGCAGTCTTTTACAGTAGAATGAAGTTTATTTCTAAGGTAACGGCCAATTATAATGTCATCAGATGTGTTTAGATGTCTTAGGTACACAACATTTCACACATACATAACGTTTGATTGTCATGTAATTTTAGATTCTAGTTTTATAAGACGTGTTCTGATGTTAAATTTAACATCATCAATAAGTTTGTTTTTAATGTGAATTTTAAATATGTTGTATTTATATGTACTAGGGCGTTACTTTGAACTCTGAATACATTTAGAATACGACAACCCACATTCAAATTTAATGTTTGGAAGATGTCTGCTAATATTTTTTACATCACCATTTCTATTCGGGTATGGTACAACATCCGATTAATGGCTGGCCCACAATACGTTGCGGATGCGTTTGGGTGAAGTTTTCCCATAGGTTTTCTGTCAAATTTACGTCAACGCATCCGCAACGTATCAATTGTGGGTGACTCTTAAGGCCCAAACGCAATGTGGACGGAAACGGAACGGAAACGGCAAGTTTGACAGTTGTCACAAATGACGTCGATATGTCCAATTGGAATCAAGTTGGATCTAATCAGTTTTCTATCCGGCATGCAGATTTAGTCAGATTGGGCTCTTCCGCTGCGTCGCCGTTCCGCTTCCGTAATCACTGCGTTTGAGCCTTTAGTGTCTTCAGGCAATAATCCAAGCTTCAATTTTAATAAGAACATTACTGTTTTGAAAAATTGCCGAAAATAAGCTGATCGATTATGGTGTTTGTTAACATGTGCATGACCACCAAAATGGAATAAAATTTGAGTTGTTTTTACTCAAAATTCTTCTCCAATTTTTCTCACTTCTCCGGGACAGATATAATAAATCGAAAACAAATTATTCAATCCAAAAGTATAAAATTAAAGTGAGAGAAGCTGTATTGCATTTCCAAAATATTCAAAACTAATTTCGCTGCATGCATTTGTTTGTGGTTTTGTGTGAATTATAATTTAAATAAGAGTTGATTCTAGAGACGTCTTCTTTTGTCGAATGACCTCAGACATACACGATGAATCTTTTTATTCAGAAGTTCAATTTTACGAGCTTTTTCCTCAACAGATAGCAGTCTTAGGTGATGCAGAGGTTTCCAAGTAACCACAAAGCTGTAATAGCATGCATATATAGGGCATATGTATTACGTTTAGTGCATCATTAAAGCTGGATTAAAGCGAAAAGGGCTGCACTAAGATCGAACTAATGCTATATCTATTGTTATTCCATCAGACATTGCTAAAGTAGCATTATCTAACGCTTCATTACATGACAACTGTTGAATTGATGCGATCCCGCATAACCGATATTGATTTTGGGTTGAATAAGTGCAATAATATAATGCTTGTGGTAACTTGGGTTGTCTCTTGCACAATATATGAAAAAAAAATGGAAGTCGTGTATCCTTTTGCATTATGCTATCTTTGCTGACACTCACGCCACGCAGATTCCGGTGAAATAAGCAAAGGTGGTGGACTATAGAAGACGACCGCCGGAAATGCTGCAACGGAAAGTAATATACCGTCCACACTACAACCTATATTACGTGATATAGAGTATCTTGATATTAAAAGTCATGCACAGAATTTCCATTGAAAACTATATGTATAGATGCTGATATCAAGATACTCTATATCACGTAATCAAGAACGTAGTGTGAACGTATTATAAGTCTTTAATATCGTTATTTATTGAAACCATGTTGATATTAGAATGACAACCTTTTTTTCAGACTACCTCATAAATAACAATGTGGGATCACCATATCCATCGTCAAACCCTACGCCAAAGAAAGATCATCTTGAGAGGAGCGACTGCAATACCAAGGAGGACTATTTATGACAGCTAATGGTGGTTCCGAACAAGTGGTTCCGTCCAACGATATCAGTAACCTCGCAGCTGCATAAGTTTTTAAGAAAAAAAATTAGTGTTTTTTGTGCTGAGTTGTAGCATTGTATTTTTTCATGAATGGAAATTCCAGTAGATTGCAATGAAAATGACGGAGTATAAAAATTAACAAATTAGTTAGCATATTAACGCAATTGCGTATCATAGAACTAACACATAAATTTCATTAGGTTTCAAAATGAAACTCATATGGTTGCAATACTTAAACTGTTCTGAGTGGTTATAAAAACAATCGTAGAATTTCATAAGATAATGTCATGAAATTCAAACCGTTTCCTTGTGGCTAATTTTAATATGAACATTTAATGAACTTTAAGGTCGGTATCGTGTTGGAAAGAAATTTCTTTTTCTATCCCAAACCCATGTTAAATTCCGTTAACTGAAACGGAAAAGTAAAGAATGGAAAAGAAATTTCTGCAGCAGTTTCCACCTGAAAAAAACGAAAAATAAAATTGGAATTCGTAAGGTTTCCAGGCAAACTAATGGGAGCTGTCACTTTTACTTTAGGAAAAATATTCCGCTCGATTATTGACATTATTGATTATTGACGCTCGAGGTGACATTTCGTTCCTTGCAGATCAATTGTCAAAATTCCGCTTGGTAATATTGAACAAAATTCCGTAACCTCTTTACTTTTTAGGTCGATACTGGCCTTTAAAAGGTTTTTTTTTCACTCACGCAAAAAAATACGCAGTTATACCAATTCAAAATAGGAATCAATTCAACTAAAATTTTGGTTTAAATATGGACCAATAAAACTGATAAACTAATTTAACAAAAACTTTAAGTTGAAATAAAACTTCATGTTTTATAGAATTTAACATCGTGTTTTATTGCTCAAAACAAAATGTTTTGTTAAACCAACTAAACGCATTTGTTGAAATAATAACTATCGAAGAACTAATACAATAAAACCATTTGATTGAAATAAAACTTCATGCTTTATAAAACTGAGAATCGTGTTTTATTGTTTTTAAATAATTACCGCATCATATTCCGCCTGCGGAACGGCGTGTTGGAAAGCATGAATCTGACTTTGCAGGAGATGACATCGTGCATGTGGTTGGATGCAGGACTCGGGAAGAACTATTGCGGAGATGCAGTCATAATGGCAGCTTATTTTCTAAATCGTCTTCCAAGTTATGCTGTTTTTTCAGTTATCTGCAAAGAGAATAATTCGTTGATAATCTGTTTTACAAATTAACATGTTTATGCATACACTATAAAAACCAAGGCAGAGGCAGCAATATGGCAGCTATGAAATTTGCGCTCATACATATATATTATTAAAACAATAAATTAACCATTTTAGTTTAAAACGACGTTTAAAATAAGTATGATTGTTATAAATCAAATATTATTTAATCGAATACCATACAGCGCTGATTACGTTATATAATTTGATTAATTTGATTTTAATTGAATTTTAAATTGATTTGGAACTTTTTCATGAATTGAAACAAATAGAAACCTTGTATTGAAGCGCAACAAATCACTTTGTTGATTCAAAATAGAGTGAATTCTTAGCGTGAAAAAATAATTTGGTTTAAACAATAAACTAAACATTTGAGTTAAACGATAAATGTGGTTGTTATAAAGCAAACATTATTTAAATTTATATCACAAAGCAGTGATTACTTTAAAAATATATTTTTAAATTGGTTTGATTTGAATGGAATTATGAATTGATTTGGAACTTTTTTATGAATTGAAACAAACAGAAAGCTTTGAATTGAATACTCACCAAATATTTTGTTGATTCAAAGCAGAGTGATTTCTTAGGGTGACAAAATAGTTTGTTCAAGCAATAAATTAATCATCTGAGTTAAAAAATAAATGTAATTGTCCTGAATCACACAGCGGTGATTACTTTAAATAATTTTATTGGTTTAATTTGAATAAAATTTTGAATTGATTTGGAACTTTTACAAAAATTGAAACAAATACAAACTTTGTTTTGAATACCAACAAAATATTTTGTTGATTCAAAGCAGAGTTATTTCTTTGCGTGCTAGTGTATGTTTGTGTTTACCAATCCTATTTTCTCAGTAAATAAGTCAAAATCAAGTTGCTGCAACCAATTCTCGAGTACTTTTTCAAATGGACGTAAGTAACATTTGGACGAAAATGAGATAATAAGCATTGAAATTTTTTGAATTTATTTTTATTCCTATTTGAAAACCAGACATGTTTATCCCAATTAAATTTCACTGAATGACACATTGGTAAAAGATATTATATCACTGTGCTTAAAAATTACACTAGGAGTGAAAATTCAAGTTTCCTCTAGAAAAATGTTTCTTACAACGATCTGCAATAGAAATAGATTATAAGTC
Source organism: Aedes japonicus (assembly GCA_034211315.2). NCBI lineage: Eukaryota > Metazoa > Arthropoda > Insecta > Diptera > Culicidae > Aedes > Aedes japonicus. The sequence continues at coordinate 66,491 of JASCZW010001320.1, read as the reverse complement.
ATTTTGATAAGTCAGTTTGATAGCTGGCATCCCAACTAACATTTTTAGTTGCCTAAGCCGAAGTTAGGAACTTATAAGCTGTTTTATAATTGTATAAAAGCAAGTGAAGCTGAATAAGCTATAAGCAGAATTAAAATATCGATACAGCTCTTATGTTTAATGTAACACAGCTTTAACACAACATTTAGCTTTAGGTTGCATATCTTGAAAAGAAAGCTCTTATGCGAACAATGTGTGTCTGCATTTACACAGCTTGTTTATGTAGCTAAGAAATTAGTCGGTTAAGCTTTTGAATTATCATTCTGTGTTCTCTTACACAGTTTTATTTGTTGACTTTGTAATAGCTTTTCAAAAGCCTTTATATTAGAAATACCTTAGCCGCTATACAGCTTAGTGATTATAGCTGTATAAAATGTTGTATAAGTACATTGAGCGAACATATCGAGAAGATTTCATTCGAATATCGTATGGAAATTTGCCAGAAGACATTTTTGCAACTTTTATACGATTCCCTTATGGAAATAAATCATATGACGATCGTATGAATATTTTCCTCACATGAAAAAAAAAAGTTGCAATCGGGATGCGAACCATGAACCTCGGCATCCAGAGCCGAGCCACAATCCCACGAGACTATACACACTTGATAAGTGATGTCAATTGAAAGTGTAGAAGAGGCATGCTTTTATCGACCAATGCAACAATAATCTTTTAATACGATCTCTTATGGCTTTGTGGTTAATAGTTCCGATCCTACACTCAGCGAAATAAACTTTCGATATTCATAAGATTACGTTATGATTATTTGCTATAAGGAATCGGTATGAATTTCATAAATTTATCTTATGAAATATAATGATGTTGAAAAAATACAAATATGGAGCAACCTGGATTCGAACCATGGACGTAGAGGATATGGGCCCAGTGACTTGCCCACTAGTATATATAGCAACACTTGTAATCAGGAAAGCTTAAAGGCGTACAAGAACAACGTCGGGTGAAACAAAATCCATTCATAAGTCAGCCTTATGAAATTCCATAGCATCTTTCATAAGTTGAACCTTATGAAATTCATAAGATTATTTCGTTCAGTGTAGGGATAATTTCCTGAGTGTAGTTGCGGCACAGAGTATGCAGCATATATGCAGTTATTATTATGGAGTTCTTGAGCTTGAGCTCTTTAGTTGAGTCTGAGCTATCAAACGAAATGAAAAGAATACCATTTTATCCAGTCCATTTTATCGAGCAGAGCATTTAGATTTTAAAATATTTCGAAGGATGTTGAAAAAAATTAAGAAAAGCGGTACTTACTATTGAAAATGAAATCTGAGAAAGTATGAAGCTTATTTAAGGAATTTACATTCGGAGATTCGCGTAATTGGCAGTGCTGTCGAAAATTGCTTTCAAATAAACAATATAAATTCCACTGAGCAGAAGATCAGGTGTTCAATTCCCGGTCTTAGTGGATTTTTTTTAATCACAGGAAATTCATTAATATAGCAGTGATAAATATTATATAATAGCAATCTATAACAACAGTTATAAATGAAATTGATATTAATGTTGTTTAAAAAAAATATAACAAATGAATCCAAGCGCGGTACAGATAACAACGTAAATTGGATGGTGATCATGTTTAGATTATAAGAATCTCGGTAACAATGATTTTCAAAACAGTATAAACCTGTTCGTAAAGAGCTTCAGCAATTATTGTTGTTCAGCATTATTAGAACTAAAATATGGTTTGAACACTTTGAATACGGGTACTGGAATTCCTCACAGCTGATATGGATCTGAGGATACAGTCACCGTTCTTGTGGTGAAGGTTCAGAGTTCGAATCTGGTAAGTGATATATAAATATATACTTTATACAAACATTATAATACAAAGTAATACATTTAGTTATAAGTTAATTGCGCATTAATAACAATAAAACAAGCACCATTGCCGTAATACCGTCCACGAGTATTATAAAAAGTGTTTGACATACATATTTTTTCGATTGCTGTATAGTGACTATGTTTAAGCGTTTATATCAACGTGTTAACGTGTTTGCCACGGTTCTAAAAATAGAAATTGCGATGAACAAAAAATATGCTGAATATGCGTTTGAAAAGTACTGTCTTTGAGAACATTTACGTAATAAGTTGTATAATTTTTGGATAAAAGCTTCATAGGCTATAAACCGATTACATATTCTGCTTGACAGTTTTTTCATTTTCATGAAGCTGGGTAGATTCGCCAGATTTGCTAGTGAAAATATTGGCTGGGCGCTTGTGCAACCTCTACTTAACCATTACTCAGTTTAAAGTTGTATACTAATTGCCTATGAAGCGTTTATCTAATTAAAAAAGTTACTTGGGATGTTACTTGCGTCAAAATGATACGTCATTCTGCGAATGACAATGTTGATACGTCAAAATGTTACGTCAAGTTGTCATATTTCACAAAGATACGTCGAAATTATCAAAATGACGTATTAGTTTTTTCTGCAACAAAACGGTGTAAAAATCTAAAAAAGTCTAAATTTTTAACCTTGAGATATTTTACTGAGCCTTTTACTTATGCGTCGTTAAGAGACATTCAAATAATATAACAATGATTTTCATGTTACTTTTCAACACAAGCGGCGTATGTACATTATTCCCAAAAAGTGCAGAAGTGATTTTACACCATTTTGTAAAAAGTGAGTAAAAACTTTCAGAAATAATCCATCAGAAAGTTCATCAAATGTGGGCATATATACATTATTTTTTAATAACACGCCATGAACAACGAGTTTGTTTACATTTTGTTACTTACGTCCTTATGAAAAAGTACTCGAGAATTGTTTTACACCACTTGGGTGTGTTAAAAGTAAAATCAACAACAGGTAGTTTGACCATGAATCATAATCGGCTCAAAATCACTCCACTGTCATAATCAGCCTGACTCGCTATAATCGTTAAAAGGGCATCTAAATTCCACTCGGTGTAGGATTTCTCAGTTATCCGCCCACGAGAGCGGATGCCCTTAAATGGAAAAGATAGAAACAAATCCAGCCACCCCTTGCGAGAGAACGATTGCTCCCTCCAGAAACGACGCTCTTGTTTCGCAAAAGCGTGCGAAAGAAAAGGCAGAGAAACGTCAGACCAAACTTTTCCTCGACAGAACGCTTACACGGAAGCACATCAATCCGTGCTTGTAAACAACCGATTATTTTTTCCTATTTTTTCCTAATTTTCCATTGGTTCTCCACTATTTCCGCCGAGTCTAGATTGAAGAACTCACTCGCGATGATCAAGCAACCCGTTCTAGCGGAATTGCAATATTTTGTCAATAGCGTTTCGTTGCTATACAAAGGAATCCCGCTGAAAGACTCAGCCGCCCTCGTCAAGTGCAGTTTGCACCTGCTGGAGGATCTCCCGTCGACGCGAGAAGCCGTTTTCGAGTATTTTTCCCTGGTGTTTAATGGAGCGGTAAAACTTTACCTGATAAATGTTGAGGTATGTTCATTTCGGTGGTTTGATTCGTTTTTGAAATTCATGTCATAATCTGGCTTTAGAAAAACATCCCAGATGCCTCCCAAGACGACGATGCAATCCAGGAGATTCATGAAATGTTGGAGCGATTGGTGACAAATGGTCCGCCAGCATGGTCGCCTCTAATCTCTTCCTGGTGCTTGAGGCTGCTGGGGGAGATATGTGACAAAAATAGTCGCAGAAGGCAATTGGATATAAGAACGTCCTGCAACCTGTGGCTTGGTTGCAATGCCATTCGATGTCTGGTTGGGCTGACCGCCCTCTGCTTCAGCAAACTCGATGAGCAAGAGATAGACGCTTGCATTACCGGTTTGCTGAATACGTTCGCTCAGTATTCGCCACACTTCGATTGGGTGGTGGCCCGACTGGGCGGATGCTTCCCCTCGAAAGTAATTTCGAAGATGTTGTATTGCGGTTTGAAACGGTTTACCGGGGAGTACGACCAAGTTGATTCCGAAGTCGAAGTACTGAGCTACCTGTCCGCTGCGAATGAGGAAGATCTGAAGCAAGCTGTAAAGGAGATTTGCCTGAAAGAAACCATGAATAAACTAGTGGTTCCATACTTGTTGCATCTTTCGAAACATTCGGATATACTGTCTCAAGCATTGGCGGCAGTGTTTTTGGAAAATTGTAAGTTGGAATAGCTCGTGAAATTAATGTTTAATGTTTTTTTAATCTGTTTAAGATACGGACAACCACCTTCAGCTGATAAAAACGCAGAGCAAATTTTGGCCAAGCAATTACAGCACAACAAACATCGTTCACATTGTGACCGGTCTGCTTCTAAATATCAAAAAAGTGTCCATCCAAGTTCTATTAACTCTCCCTCGGATAGCGGAAAGATTTACCTGGTGTCAGGAACTGTTAGAAATGCTCTTTGTGGAGCTGGAAGCACTCGTACTGGAAAAGCGAACCTGTCCACTGTTGGACGAAGCGTCGAAAGACAGCTCCAAGGAACTGTTGTGGCGATCGTGTCTGAGCGAATGTACCCTGCTACAGCAGAGCTCAGTTCGCTTGATTTTGTTAGCCAGTCTAAAATCGTCCTACTTTCTACATCAATCGGTCTCCCAAATGTTGGCCGCTTCCTCTGGAACGGAAGCCAATGCAAGCAAGCCACACCTCAATGCGCTGGTTCGGTTGCTGGGGGGACCACACGGTTCGTCCGAACTGCCGAAAATAAAACCTGGATTCGAAATTGCTCTGGATAAGATGCTTTTGACCTCTGGGCGGAACCGGGACAATTCGAACGTTCTGAAGAATTTAGTTGAAATAGTCAAACTAGAGCGGGATTCATTCAATGTACATCTGAAGAAGATGAACTGTGTGGGGATGTTGCAGGAGTTGCTTGGGAAGCTGCTGGCCATTTGGGAGTTGCTGATGAATCAGGAGAAGGTACCGCTGCAGCAAACGACCACATTGGGGATTCAGGTAAGTTTCCTTGCTGCTTTGGGAAGCGGAGAGATAATGGTAAAATTCATTTTCCAGAATGAAATGAAAAAAATTAAGCGTGAAGACGGCGGAACGGAACCCATGGACACTGGTGAGGGACCAAGCGTTAGCTTCCATTCATCGACCTCCTCGACCACCTCGACCGATCAAATCCACATGCTAGCCAGACTAATCGACTGTATGGAACTCAATTCCAAATCCTTCGTTTTGAACATGTCAGAAACGCTAAAACTCTCGCAGCTGACCGTAAGATACTTTTTCTTCTGCCTGGAACAGGGTTCCAATGGATGGAATCTTAATTCCGAGAACGATACGAACATCTACCGATGTTGTCAACTTCTTTCGAGACATTGTGCCACTAGGAAAGCGGCACGCACCGCGGCATTGAGAGATATTCTGGAAGGCGCTCTTTATCTGCATGGACATTTGTTCGGATCGCACACCGAACCGGATACCGTCGATTATGGCAGACCGGATGAGTTGCTGATAAAGCTGAATCAAAAACAAGGAATAACGATGAATGCTTCGAGAGCTACTGTTCTACACGCGGGTGTTATTGGACAAGGACCGAAGCTGCCTTTCAAGAAGCCCGATGGTCCGGAATCGGAGATGCAAAATCGACTAATCAGTGCCATTGTGGCATGCTGTCAGGATTCGGAACAACAAAACACGATTGATGGTTTCAGCTACGTTTCGTTGTTGTTGGTTGAGCTCGTTTCGCCCGATGTTATGTACAATGGGCTGCCTTGGCCGGAGGAGGAGTTTACTAAGGTGACCATGGAGCGAGACCTGCAGATTCGACGAATGTTTCGAAACAGCCCCATTTTGTGGTCGATTCTCGGTCTGATCGCTTGCTACAGACCGGCCCTGTGCTACAGTTCGGTCTTGCTGCGAGCTCTATGCGCTTCGGCCTTACACCAGTGGCGATCGAAGTCTGCCGAAACGATGAATGGGCAGAAAACGGAACTGATGTTCGTCACGACCAAGCTGTTGGAACTCTTAGCTCTAGGACAACTGCTTCCTCCTCCGCTTAGCTATTTGCACATCGTACTACCGTACCTGGATGCTAATGAGGTAAGTTCTTGCTGAACATGCTTTGGCTGATTAACAAGTAATACCACTGTTTCCCTTTTGCAGATCATCTACGTACTAAAGGAATGCGTTTGGAACTACATGAAGGATCACGTCCCGTCCCCAGTGCTGTTTGTTTGCGATCCCACAGGATTTCATTGGCGAGATCCGCAAACCTCCCGACCTCCACCACAGTATACAAACCCTCTAAGGAACACGATGCAGAAGAAGTTGCCCAAAATTGGCCATCTTTACCATCAGATGTTTGTGGGACCGGAACTGAGGAACCCAACCATTTCGAACGTAACCATGGTCAATGGATTGGGTGGTGGTTGCCCGGTGGTGCCGCTCGGACAGAATATCAATGCTAATGGGAATGGAGTGCCACCGATGGGGCTGCCGATCGGGGGAGGACTGCCGTCTGCCAATGGAAATGGTCCGTTGGGTATGGTGAATAGTGGTGGGGTAACTGGACCAGGCATAATACCGATTGTCACGATTGACTAGACTAAGACGAGTAGCTGGTTTTCATTTGCTTCGTCTTCGCGTAAGATTGTGGCCAGGCAACTATCGATTGGTTGAAAGTGTTGATATAAATTTGAATGTAAAGGTGAATCGTGTATGTTTTTATTTGCGATATGAACGGGTGGTTCTTCATTTGTGCCGAAAAGTAGATACAAAAGTTGTCTGACATTAATCCAGTTGTTTCCCCAACGCGCCTTGATTCTCCGGTTTCTGCTTCAAGATTGTGACTTCCTCAGGAAGCGCTGCGGATTGTGCAATCTACCACAAGATTTCGTTCGCCATCTGTAGTTCCTTACTTGTGATTCCAATCCTATCCGTTGGGTCGGTGTGGGGAGTTCGCGTTTGGTGATGCAGTGATAAACGTATGCCATACACTAGAGTCGTTCAAGCTTCGAAAACCTAACCGTGTCCATCATCGGTTCCACGACCAGATAACTGCAAACGGCTGAAGCTCAAAGTTAACTGTAACTTTCATCCACATTCTCTACATTGCCCCTAGCCCATAATTCTGGGTGTTCATATCCAGTTCATGAAGAGGTGCGACCAACGATGAAACTAATGTGACCATAACTTGCCCTTTATCGACGATGCGGAAGTATCCCACAGCTACATAAGCTTGAGCACTAGCATCTATGAATATGTGTAGCTCCAGAGACTTGTAGCTGTCAGTATTGTATTTCGGAAAATAGAAACGCGGTATGCGTAATAAATCCATCCCTTCAAGTACAGTGAGCCATTCCATCCAACGCTTTGAGATCTGGACCTTGTCACCCCAATCAATGTCTGTCCGCCAAAAGTCCCGAATAAGGATCTTCTCCTGGACAACAAACGACGCCACTAGCACAAGTGGATCATATATACTCATGACCACTCGTAACATTTCTCTCTTTGTGGGAATTGTGGTCATCACGTCTTGGATTCTTTCGCAAAACTGTTGTGAACATACGAAGACATCTTCCTCTTGCAATCATGCCATTCCTCGGACTCGAGGGCTCGAGCCCATCCTCCAGGGTGGCCACAGACTCGGGAAATGCGGGAAAAATGCGGGAATCCAAAATCATCGGGAAATATGCGGGAAAAGGCGGGAATTTCAAAAGTCATCGGGAATTTTTGTCATATGGAAGAAACCATACTCACACCTTTTTCAAATGATTTGAGTAGCATTTTTGTCATTTACTCGGTCCACCGATCTCATTGTTCAGCCTGTTCAAAACGTACCGCTTAGAGCATCTTCAGCGGTGGTCTATTTTAACATTTTTAAAGTTGATTCTCATCAGCAAACTTAAAACGAATCAGCTAAAACAGACCAACTTTGCGTTCCCCGCACCGGTGTAGTATTTCTTGTTAAACCCACCAACACCTATCATCTTGTCAATCATACAATATCCAGAGATCAGAAGTTTTGTTTTTTTCAGAGACCGTGGATTTTTCGCCAACTTTTTACCATGGATTGGTTTGAGTGATGGTGAGTGTGTGAATGCATGCATCTCATTTAAACGATATTAGATAGTGCTGATAGTGATAGATAGAGCCACGCCAACCTATGACAAGAAGCACTTTCTGCGACGTTTCAACAGGCCAAGGGATATGAACCTAGACATTATGCGACAACTACAGTCAACTGATGACTTTTTCCAGCTGTTGCGATGCAGCTGGATATGTTGGCCTTAGTGTTACATAGGTGCACTATAGCTTAACGGATGCTGGCGTATGTCCTCAGCTAGTTCTCTCGACGAAAACTTGGGGGTTGGTGGCCCTGAGGAATTTGTGCAAATCTGTCCTTAAGACTTACGGCCCGCAGTATTTACGCCCACAATATCGGAAAAGGTTCAGAAACAGATGGACAAAAAATATCTCCCAAAAGTTCGAAAAAAATCTTGTAAATTCAGTGCACTTAGAAACTCAGGGAACTTATCAGAAGCTCGGTATACTTTTTAGATTTGACTTAGACTTTCCCGAGGTTTAGCTATTCCATAAAATCAGAGAACTTTCCAGAAATTAAGGGTTCTTCCTAGAAGTTCAGACAATTTTCCTGAAATTCAGATTTTTTCCTAGAAATTCAGGGAATTGTCTACAAATTCAAGGAGCTTACCACGAGTTCTGGGAAGTTTCCAAAAGTAAAGGGTTCTTCACAGAAGTTCCGGCTAACCATCCAGCAATTCAGTGGGCTTCCAGAAGTTTAGAAAACTTATCAGATTATTTTGGGTATTTTTTCAGAAGTTCATAGAACTACTCAAGATGTTCAGGGAACTTCCCAAAAATTCAAGGAACTTTTCAGAAAATTAGAGAACTTCCAATAGGGAACAGTGAAGAAATTCATGAAGCTTTTTAACAGTTTGCGGATCTTCCTAGAGGTTTAGTGAACTTCTTATAATTTCTTGAAACTTGCTAGACATATACAGAACTTCTTAGAAGTTCAGCGAACATGTAGGAGTTCAAGAAACTTCCTTGAAATTCAGGGTTTCTCAAGAATTCAAAAAACTTCTCAGAACTTCAGGAAATGCTCACAAAGATCATGGAACTCCCTCAAAGATCAGGAAACTTTCCAAAAGGTCAAACATCTCAGGCGTTCAGAGAACGTCCCAGAAATTTAGAAAATTTCCCAGAAGTTCAGGGAACTTTCAAGAAGCTCGAAAAAAACTCCCGGATGCTCAGCAACGGGATTCAGCAATTCAGGAAATTTCTCAGTAGTCCTGCGATCTTCCAAGAATTTCAGAAAACTTCCCTCAAGATCGGGGAACTTTCCAGAATTTCAGAAAAAGTCCCAGATAAACAAGAAACTGGATTTTTTTTAGCATTCGAAAAGTTTAGGAAACATTCAAATGATTTTTCCAAAATTTTGGGGAGCTTCCTAGAACTTCAGGAATCTTTCCAGGTGATCGAGAAACTTTCCAATCGTTCCGAAAATATCCCAAAAGTTCAGGATATTTAAGTTTTAAGAAGAACTTCTTACTACTCGATAATTTTTCGAACCCAACCAAAACGAGAATAAAGAAACCAACTACTTTTTAATCAATTACATAGAATTTACACCTATTCACTATCTTGGAGATCATGAAAAGGTCTTGTACGGTTTAACAACATCTCGGTAATGCTAACTATTCCACAGAAATTCCACGGCTTCCAAGATTTTTTTTTCAATTTCTCGTAAGTTATTTAAATATGTGTGACATTCTGCTTTTTATCACAGAATATGTACCTGCTGGAAGTTAAAACAACTTCTGGAAAGCGGAATCTGATTTTCTAAGTTCCCGTCATTTCCAGAAAGTTGTTCCTATTCCATGGATGATCAGCAAACTTTTTGGAAGTTCATCCAAGTTTCCAGAAACGTTAATAATTTTTCGGAAATTCGATGAACTTTTCTAAAGTTCCACATCTTTTCGAAAGACAGTGAGCAAACTTCACGATTATCTGGAAACTTCCAATTATTTTATTCAACTGCCGAGAAGTTTAATCAACTTCTGGCATGTTCATTATAGATATTTCCACCCAATCTTCATAGATATTCTGAGGTTCATTAAATTTAATTTTTAAAGAGTGCGTTCAGTAAGAAACTTAGAAGCTTATAAAAGTTTTGAAATGATGCAAAATAGATCCGGTATAAAACAGAATTTACAAACACCGATGCAGCGATGTTTTTGCGTTTGGTCTAAGCAAATAAATCGAAACCACGATTTGAACCACCGTTGAAGATGCCCTTAGAAGATCTGGCTACACGGCTGTAACAGGTGAGGCCAGAAATGAACTTATCTTTCATGTGGTGGCGAATGTGTTTGAAGTTTGGCGAATTGCGTTTGTAAGGGTGTTAACACATGGTGAAAGAAGAATTTGGGTAGCTTTGCTCAATGCCGTCTGACGTTGTTTGCCGGATTCTAGAGAAAAGAAAATGGTTTGGACAAAATTTGGCTAGAACCAAGAAGGAGCTACCAAATTTGACAACATTTGATGAAAATTGGCTCATCCTGTCGCTCAAAAGGGCGTATTTTAAATAAATGGAAAGTGTCTGGTGGTAAATCGAACTGGAAAAAGTTTAGGAGCTCAAAGATTTAGCTACGAGTAATTTATATTAACTCATCTTAACAGTCGGGAAAATAAGGCAAAAATGCGGGAATTTTTATATTAAGATTGTGTGGCCACCCTGAACCTCCCTACATGACTTTCGATGATTTCCTGTTTGTCTCATCTAATCTCTCCAACATGCTTTTGTCACTCGACATCTAATTTCGGATATGAAATTCAGCTCGTTTATGCACTTCAATCACCTCCGTCGCCATCTCGATAGCTTCTTCTGCTGTATCGAAACTGTCGACGTAATCCACATAGTGTCGCTTAATGACGGCCGCAGACCTTTTCGGTAATTCCAGCTGTTGTTCCGATGCTTTAATTTTCTTGGGTTGCGCTGGAGAGCAGGCCGCTCCGAATACAGCTACGTCCGAAACCATGATGCTCATCGGCAGCTCAGGTGAATCTCTGTATGGAAACAGTAAAACGCTGCGGTCCTGTTCGCGTATCAACATCTGCAGGAACATCTCTTGGATGTCTTCTGATACTGCGATCTCTCGCTCCCGGTACAGAAACATAACTTTCAACTTTCGCTGCAGCATCCCAGATTACTCTGATCTTTCCCGACTTCTTCTCATTCGCTTCCAGTTCCGCACTGTTGTACAAATTAGGATTCCGGTTTACGCGCTTTTCTAGGCACTTGAAACAACGTTCAGCCATCAGTTGACTGTCCGGAAACGCCACGTAGTCGTACTTCCAAATCAATCATGTCTCGAACGAACTTCTCATTGATGGTACGGCGCGTAGTTTCTTCTGGGATCTTGTAAGCCCGCTGTTCTTCTACTCCTTTTACGGCAGGAACAACTGCTATACCCACTCCGACGGATTGGTGCACATATGTAGTTGTACACGTGGCATTCCTCTTTCTGGCCTTCGTAAGCTTTCATATACAGCCCAAACGATCCTAGTTTTAGAAGCTATTGGTTCATTTGACATTTCTTCTCGGATCCTAAGAGTCGCTAGCGGATGGGAATTACTTAGCCCTATCAATATACCCGGTACTGCAGATTCAATGCTCTTCACCGGAAGATTGCTTAGGTGTGAAAACTTGTTGAAAGTTCCTTGCAGTCCAACGTTTGCTGTAGTATTCCCAAGTTCTTCACCGTGTACATCGTTTATTTCTGCCAGCTTCCGATATCTCCAAGTTCATTACCTCGGGTCCAGCTATTTTTTTATTAACACCTCCCATCCATTGAAGATACAATGATTCCACTCTGCCTTCAGCGCCCAATTCCTCGGCGATCGAACGAGAGTCACCGAAGATCCGTCATCGAGGAAGGTAAGTGTGTTAACCTAACCTCTTTGGCCGAACAAGGTGACTGGCAGGATTCTAAATAGTGTTGGAGGGGACAACTGACGATGCACTGTAACTACGGCACTCGTAGATCCTTCGTTCGATTTCGATTCGACCGGTGCCTTGAAATGTAGCAAGCGGTGGTGTCGCTGGGCATTCGTTGATCCCGAAAGCTTCACCCTTACACGGCCAACGTGGATGTGCTATGAGATAACATGCACAAAGCTTGTGCGCCTTGACCGGCTTCCAACGACCATCCAAATCGTGTACAATTTTCAACCAGGTTACCGTTCACATTGCACTTTGGACAGTATTTGTTGTACGAACTGGCATTCTTCGGGTGCTGCTGCTGTTGCTTTCTCTCGATGTCCCGTTTTGGTTGGTTTTCACGATGTTTTGATTGGCTAGTTCCCGACGCCATGTGTGCGTTTACGTACGACTTTTCCTTTGGTTTGCTCCGCTCTTCTCTTCCAACATTCGGTAGAATGCTAGCGACCCGAGTTACGCCACTAGCCGCCGATAATAATTTCGCCATGTAATTACTGAACACATTAAAGTCCACCACCGGAATCTGCTCTTAACAGAGCGGCCAACTAAATGTTGCCGTTGCTGGTAGTTTGTCGACCAGTTCTTGAAGCAAGGTGGGGTTTAATATATGTCTTTCCAAACCGACTGCTTTCAAGTGCCGCAAAAGTTTTGCACTACTAGTCCAAAACTCATCAGACTCTCTAATCTATCAGCCCAGGGAGTGGAAGTAGCCCTCACTTTGGTGATCCTTTTATTGACAATTTGTTCTGGACGACCATACAGTTGCTGCAGTGTCGACAAAATCTGAGGTGCCGTTGACTGATGCAGTAAAAAACTTCTGACTGCATTTTTGGCTGTTCCTCTTAGGTTGCAAGCGCAGAAGGTTTTCTGCATTGGAGTAGCCTCCGTGGATTGCTGATAGCTGCTTATAAAAAGCGGCCAATCTACTGGACCACCGGACAAAACGGGTAATTCCTTAGTGACCACTTGCCTAGCTGCCTAGCTGGGACGATGGTCCTAAATAACCGAATACGGGATTCGTAACGAAACCTGGATTGGGGACCGCACTTCACCAACGAGTTCAAACTGTTGAAATTCATCTCGTAGTGTCCAGCACTTCTTCTCCGCTAGAGTCCGCAGATTGTAATTTTTTTTTGATTGAATTATCAACAGACTATTTTGGTGACATATGATAAAAAAAAAACTATCTTAACGCTAACAACAACTGCCTTCTTGTGTAGTTTCGCGACATATTCAAATCTAAAACAAATGCAAACAATTAAAGACACGTTGCAAAGCAATCATTCCAGAGTTCGCCCTTATACGGTTCCCCTGTGTGGAACTCTAAGGAGGGAGGTATTTCGCTAGATACGGCTACGAGCCTGGAATGGAATATCAGCGAGCAGTTACGGACAGTCCATTCGATCAGACAGCAAATCCGCGACGATAAGTGCCTTCGCGGCTTCACGACAAATTTGAACAGTGTCCAAATGAATCATAAAGCAGCGACTCTCGTAACTCGGAAAGTTGAAAGGGTCTCTCCAAGGCAGTCTACGAAGAGCGTTTTGGATAAAAAGTCATTGAATTGACTCAATACTTGTCAATACGTTCGACACCATTTTGGAAATGAGGGTTCCAGACCGGGAAGCAAATTCCAAGGTGGACCTCACCAACGAACAGTACAGCGACTTAAGGCAGTACACGTCTCGAAATTCTTTAGCCACACGAAAAATGAAGCCAAGATTTCGAGAAGCTTTTGTTATGGTGTAGGACATGTGAGGTTTGATCGTGGGTTTTTGGTCGAGTATCACACCAAGGTCCTTTACTTGGTTGTTTCTTTGGAGAGAAGTTCCGACCAAGGAATAATCGAAGAAAAAGTGACAGCGGTAAACTTTCCCGGATTCAAGAGCATACAGTTCATCTCGCACCACCTTTGTACTGTCTCGAAATCTTCTTGCAACTGTAAGGCACCTCGCAGCGAATCCACGCGAGTGTAGATTTTAAGGTCTTCAGCAAAGCCTAACCGATGAGATTTCAGCAACAGGTTGACATCGTTGAAATTCAAGAGAATATTCAGCGACCCTAAATGACTGCCTTGGGGAATGCCAGACAGGGCGGGAAACGAAGAGGACAGCTCATCGCCAATTTTAACCTTGAGTATTCTGCCACAAAGATACGATTTGAACCAGTGAAGCAAGGAGGCGCCAACGCCAGGTTATTCCAGTTTTGCCACAGCGATGTCATGGTTAATTCTGTCGAAGGCAGCAGATAGGTCCATGTAAACAACGTCCGTTTGTGAACCAGATAAAATCCTATCCACGATGAAGGAAGTAATTGATAGAAGGTTTGTGGTCGTTGAACGCTTCGGCATGATCAACATTTCTCCTAATTCCCTTTTTGTGCACGGGAAACATGTACGCTTCCTTCCATAGTGTTGGGAACTTATCGGTCGTCAATGATGACCGATAGATATGGCATAATGGTGCAGTCAGCGAAGCAATGCAATGTTTTAGAAACACGGATGGAATACCGTCCAGTCCAGCGCTGCTTGACGTCTTCAATTTGTTTGCCGCAGTAACAATATCTGCATCGTCGATAGGGATTGCGTTGCAGATATTGTTATCAGATATTGGATTGCGTTGCAGACAAAGGGACGTTGTTCGAGGCAACTTCGATTTGCTGTGGCTTGAGGACATCGTTATGGAAAACATATGCAAAATTTTCCGAGAACATGCTACAGATGTCGACAATGGACTCAGTCATAATCCCGTTCCGAGAGATGAGGCAAACCGTTCTCCATGCGTTGTTCATTGATGTGTCTGCCTGCACAAGACATCTGTCTGCCATGTGTAGAGTCTATGGCAACCAATATATATATTATAGCGTAAGTGTCACACCCCTGCAGAGTTAAAAGAGAGAAAGGAATAGTGAGGGAGGAAACGAGATGGCTGATAGGAGTTTGTGAGCTTGAGATCCTGGGCTTCAAAGTTAGTGGTGCTGGTATCAGTCCTGCTGACGACAAAATTGCTGCAATCCGAAACTTTAGAATTCCGGAAACAAAGGAGGAAGTTCGCAGTTTTCTTGGACTAATCAACTTTGTAGGACAGTTCATCCCACGCCTATCAACAAGAACCGAAGCTTTACGACAGTTTATCAGGGGTGAAGTAGAAGTTTTCGGGGAAGAGCAGCGTAGAGCGTTTAATGATTTACGGAATGAGTTGTCGGATACAGTACATCGGTTGGGTTTTTTTGATCCGAAGGACAAAACTGAATTATATGTCGATGCGTCTCCGGTTGGCCTGGGAGCTGTTTTGGCTCAGAGAGATAGTTTGAATATGCCAAGGATTATTAGTTTTGCATCCAAGGGATTGACTAAAACGGAGAGAGTGTACCCACAGACACAACGTGAGGCGTTAGCAGTTGTTTGGGCAGTCGAGAAATTTTATCCGTATTTGTTTGGTATTAGGTTCACGGTGTTCACGGATCGCAAAACTCTTGAGTATATATTCGAAGGAAAACATCAAGAAGGAAAGCGGGCCTGCTCTCGAGCTGAAGCATGGGCTTTACGTCTGCAGCCTTACGATTTTTGTGTGAAATACATCCCGGGAACTGACAACATCTCCGACATATTCTCAAGGTTATGTCCCCAGTCGGAAACACCTCTCGACGAAGCCTCTGAGCACTATGTGTGTGGAATAGGAGAAGGGCCGTCGGCCATCACGCTGGAGGAAATCAGAAAAGAAACCGAATGTAATGAGGAACTCCACATGGTTGTCAAAGCCATTGAAACCCAAGTTTGGCCACCAGATCTCTTTTCTTATCACGCCTTCTCTAAGGAACTCGGAATCATTGAAGGTGTTGTTGTGAGGGATGACAGAATTGTACTTCCGACGGTTTTACGCAATAGAGCCCTCGACATTGCACATCGAGGACATCCAGGTGTGGTGTCCATGAAACGGAACCTTAGAGAAAAAGTTTGGTGGCCATACATGGACCGTGATGTGCTCAAGAAAATCCAAGAATGTGTAGGATGTGCAGCGGTGAGTTCCCAGACTCCACCGGAACCAATGATCCGGAAGGAAATGCCAAATCGAGCTTGGCAGGACTTAGCGATAGACTTTCCGGATATCCGGAGACTATTCGAGCTGATAATAGGCCTCCATTCGCGAGTGACGAGTTTAAGAGCTACTGTGTCAGCAAAAACATTCGTCTAGTACATTCAATCTCGTATTGGCCGCAAATGAATGGCCTAGTTGAAAGACAGAATCAAGGGATCTTGCGGGCTTTACGGATAGCTAAGGCACTGAAGGAAGATTGGCGGAAATCAGTACAGGATTATGTCTACACATATAATACGACTCCACATTCTGTCACTGGGAAGTCACCGATGGAACTGCTAACTGGGAGACCAGTAAAGGACCTTTTACCCTCGTTGAGGACTGAGCCATACTGGAACCGCGATGAGGAAATATGTGACAGAGATGCGATCAAAAAGATGCAAGGGAAGCTTTACGTGGACAAACGGGGACATGCCAGGGCAGCGGAAATCGAAGTTGGTGATGTCGTCATGTTGCGCAATTATGAATCGGGAAAGCTGGAAGCGAATTTCCGACTGGAAAAGTATACAGTACTAAAGAAGAATGGAGCTGATGTCATCGTCATTAGCGAAGACGGTGTCCGTTACAGACGACCTGTGGCGCATTTGAAGAAGTGGCCTGTCGAGCAGCATAGAGAAGCGGATCGGACTCCTTCAGGCAACGCAGAGTTTCACCAGCTACCGAAATCTGAAGATCGCACACCACCGGAACCAAATGAAAGGAATGCTCAGGATATCGATGGTGAAGAGGCTCCAGTTGTAAAGCGGGCTAAGAGAATGACTAAGCGACCAGCACGATTCGATGATACAGCTTGAAATGTGAATGGGGAATAGAAATAAATATTTTTTTCACATGTCTTTAATTCACGGAGTAGAAAAGGGATGTAGAGTCTATGGCAACCAATATATATATTATAGCGTAAGTGTCACACCCCTGCAGAGTTAAAAGAGAGAAAGGAATGGTGAGGGAGGAAACGAGATGACTGATAGGAGTAGGAGAACTGGCAGTAGGGGCAGTTGTGTGGCAATAGCGATAGAGTACGGGTTAATAAAAACGTAGTAACGAAAGTGAAAAGTGTGGATTATATTCTGCAAGAATATCACGGACCGTGCGACTCCTACACTATGGTGCTGTTTTCAAGGCTAGAGAGACTTTCTTTGGAACATGTCGAAACATCGAGAATGCTGTCGTAATCTGCATTGCAGAAGTCATGGTAGGTGGATAACGGTACAATAGCTGGTTCGATCAGTTCACTAGTTCCGAGATTTAGAAGAAGTACTGGATGATGAGGCATCTGTTTTACTCGTGCAGATGGGGCTAGCATAATGCTTGATGGAGTGTCGGCATTAATGAAGCAAAGGTCAAGAAATCATTCATTTTTATTAATAATGTCGTTAATCTGACGTAAGTGTAGTGCATAACAAAATAGTAAACATCTTGCAAACAGATGTCAATAATAGCATCCCTAAACTCCATCGTCAAGGTCTTGAAGCATAGGCAAAAACAACCAAGTTCAATTGTCTGTGGTGCAATTGACAAAGGTGCAAGTTCCCATGCAGTTCAGTGCGCTTCAAATTCTCTCTCCTTCTACAGAGGCTCTCTTGTCTCTCTTTTCAACAATTATGTAGTTCCAGCTATCAATAAGTTTCAATATGCAATGCTGAAATAAACCGAAATTCGTAACCCAACGTCTGAGTTGAAATGTTCTACGATGACAAGCCAAAAATACTATATAAGGATGCAACGGAATAATGATCAAGCATCGAAACTGACCTCCCATGGATGCGCGATTGAGAAGGCTCGGGATTAAGGAAGCTGTCGGGTCCACGCCGCTATTTGACACCGGGAGGTTGAAATCCCCGATTATCACGATTTCGTCTCTGAAGGAGGCATTTCCAGAAATTTTTTCAACTGACTGAAGGTGCACATTTATGAAATCATCGTCGCTAACTCTGCCAGGTGGAAAGTAAACGGCACATAGACACAGGGTGTGATCCTTGACATTCAACGAGATTCAAACTAGCTCCGCCGACTTCCAAGATTCATCTTCAACGATGTGTGATTCTAGCCCTAATGTACAGGGACCAAAACGCCTCTACCAGAAACCTTTCGACTATTTAGAGCGCTTCTGTCGTACCGAGATACCTTGCAGGACGAACCAAAAGCAGCTATACAGGACGATTATGTCGTACGAACAATCCGAGCTAGCCAGAAAGTATTGGGCCAGACTAGAGTTCATACCGCCGACATTCTGGTAGTAAACTTGCAGTCCGTGTACACTGAGATTGCTACCAACCATATGGTGGGAGGTCCCGATGGAGTTAGCGGTATTGTACGAGGTTCGTGAGCAGTGGTGGTGTTTCGTGAACGTCGGCAGCAGATTTGAGTCGCCAATTTGCAGAGATAATGTGACGTTGGGTCGATGAAGGTTGTCTGCAAACGGCGAATTGATCAGTGCATGAAATGTTCGAGATAGCAGCGTACTTGCCTGGAATTATAGTTCGGAAGACCCCATCTTCCAACCCAAACACAGGACCGGGACGTCTGTTGGTCACTGACAGTGAAGACTCGACTACGATGAGAGGAATGATGAGAGGGCTTCCTTAGAGCTTGCGGCAAGTGTGCGTCCCGGAGTCCAAATTGTAGAAGTAGTACGTATAAACTTCGACGAATGTAGAGGCAGGTCAAGGAGAGGATTACGAGCTTCGTTGAGGTTTGTGTCAGGTGTACGTTTCGGCCTAAACCAAACGCAGAGTTTATGGTCATTTACTCCATTGAGGCTATTTCTTCCACTGAGAAGCCCAGTGGATCTTTGGACGGTAGAGGGTAGAGGTCGCCAAAACTTCTTACTCGTTCTGTTGTCAGAGAACTCCCGGTAAATAATACCTTTCGGCCATGTTAAGGTAGCCTGCGCTTTGGATTTCAAGTCCATCCTTATTCCAATTTTGAAAGAAACCAAAGATAATGTAGTTTCGTCTCTACCTTTGGTATTATAGAACGAATAATGTTTATTGCCTCATTGGGAGAGTTCATCCATACATCTGAGGGTTGTATTAAACCTTTATCAAAAAATTTGCTGCTTTTATGGAAAAAATGCTTCACACTGTTCTGAGTTTTCACTATCTAGGTTGAAAAAGGCGCCGGCCACGTCCTTGCAATCAGGTGGGAATAGAGAAGGAAAGTTTGTGTGACCTTTGCTGTTTAGGGACCGTGTTTACCTCTGCATCCCCACAAAGGCCACAGGAAGGAGGGTTTTCTATGTTACTAGGGTAGGGCTCGATGGATCAGGATTCACCTTGATATGTGATGTGATAAT
The DNA here is from genome assembly GCA_034211315.2 of Aedes japonicus. Classification (NCBI taxonomy): domain Eukaryota; kingdom Metazoa; phylum Arthropoda; class Insecta; order Diptera; family Culicidae; genus Aedes; species Aedes japonicus. The sequence goes on along the minus strand of JASCZW010001320.1, from coordinate 47,128 downwards.
AATAAGAAATATTATATTTAATGTAGGTTAATAATAAATTGATATAGGGACAAAATGGATAACAATTACCTGTTTCGCTCCGCGTTTTGAGAGCACTTACTACCTCTCAATTGACTGAAAATCCTTTGCGGGGTCTGACTGGTTAGTGTTCCACTTCCACCAGGGTATTTGGCCTCGTTAAAATTCAACGGGGCAATCATCATCTTGCTGGAAGCAGCGAATCTCGTCCTCACAGCATGAGCTCCTTCACACGTTGTCGACCAAAGAGAGTGTGGGTGAGGGGAGGGTTTCGCTTCCAATGCTCTAGAATCACTAAGCTCCCACTGTCCTCGGAATGACGACGACGTCAAACGCGTGCCTTCTCTTCTTTATCTTCTCCGCCGCCGGAACGTGCTCAATTGACCCCGAGATGAAATATTTAAATTTTAATTTTAATTTTCGGCTGCAAAACCTCACTCAATACCGACTAGTCGACTTAACTTCACAAAACACATTGACAACAAATGTTTAACTGTTAAAAATCAATATAAAACTATTTTCAATTCGAGGAAAAAATGCAGCTGAAAAATCAACACGTCAGATTTCTAGCGTGGTTTACTTCGATCCGCTGTAAGTACATAAATCTTCTTTGGATAAAGTGGGACGTCTTTGAGTTACAGTCGGTTTACCAAAATTTGGCAGATCGACAAGGAATCGGTCGGTGATTGACAACAAGGTACTTTATAGCCAGATGCTAGAAAGCGGACCGGAAGAATTAATGAGCAAACTCTCCCAATCTTTTAGTGTCACAAATTTAGCTGTGAAACTCCCAATATCTTGTATCGTGTTCCCAAATACTTTCAATCAACAAACCAATCGCAATGTTATGTGATACAGTTGTGATTATAATCAAATTAACCCAATGCAGACGTCTACCAAATTTGGCGAATTGACACGCAATAGACCGTTAATAGCAACATGCTCCCCAAACAAGAGAAACTTATTTAACAAAAATCAAAATTCAAAGTGTTCATTTCCACAGTTCTTTCAGCAAAGAGTAAGCATTCGATTCACAGTTTTCACTCATCTTTATTTTCGTAATCAATTCTCTGTAATGTTTTCACAATTAATTTCGTTTGTTTTCTTCTTCAATATATATAGTAACTTTAAAACTAGTTTGTTTGCTCATTTGTCCTATACTTTTCGTTTATTTATATATTTTTCCTCTTTCTTTTTTTCATTGATTAGATAACCTATAAAACACCTTAGATTCTTCTCTTTTAATGCTTGATTTTTACACATGTGTATCTCAAATCTTATTATACTTTTTTTTTGTTATTGTAATGTTGATCCTCTATCACCTGCAGCCCGCTCGGTTTTAAGTTAAGTGTTAAATTTTTTTGTAATTTCATATTATTTTTCTCTTCAATGTTCGATAGGTATTTTGCTGTTGTTATTTTTGTTGTTGTTGTTATTACATTCGTCAATTAAGTTGTGGCAAGGAAGACTGGTTCTGTACCATTTTGCTTTTGAGTGTGATTTTAATTCCAAATCATGCTTCTTCTCTGTTTCGGCGGGCCCGGCCAACCTTCAAATCTCTTTCCACATAAACTCTATCAGTGACTAGTTCTCAATAAATTACATAGTGGTTGCTATATGTGGGGATTGGGACTTTTGTTTTTATATCTTCGATTTTCTTTTCTTCTTTTTTTTCTCGCTAAATGTAAGGAACTTTCCGATACTCGTCTCCAAATTATAAAAATAGTTAACTCCCAGCGCAGTGCTAAACACGCGGAATGACAATGCTCTCTTCTAGTGGATAATCATGATTGATTGATAGTGTAGTGTATGTGCTGATGAACGATCGTGTTTAGAGTAATACTTCGTTCAATTTGTTATTCTTGCTGTTTGCTACAATTTTACACATGTACCATTCGAATGGAGTACGTGAATAGCTATTTAGCCTAACTTCAAGAATCAGATTGATAAGCAAAGCTTCATGTTGATACTTACGCTTGTCCGGATGTGGTTCTTGGCATTCGCGGTATGAACATACAATATCGTTTGAATCGTTTTGTGATTTGGAGTGTCTTAAAAGAGGTTAAAGCCTATCTTGGTGCAGATCTTCACAGTGAATTGACAGTAGATTTGAAAACAGACTTCATCGAGAATTCTTGTGAACATCCTTAAATTTTGTGTGTGAACTGCCTCAGCACCTGGATCTTCAATTTGATTCCTCTAGTTTAGAATTATAATTTATGGTAGCGAGCCAATTTGCGCATAGAATCCGGTATTGAGTGTAAACCTTGCTTAAGAAAAAAAAAGACCCGGAGCGAAATTAAGATAGCACATATTTTTTATTAGGTGACTTTAAAATTTACGTTTACAAAAATGGGTTGCTTTTGAAAAGACGGTTCAATCCTCTCTATCAATCTGATTCTTGGATACTGAAAGTGGGCCAATCGAATGTTCTGTTCAACGTAATCCGGCGAAAAGGGAAGATTCGTTCAAATAGTCTGCTCTCATCCTCATACTTTAAACGAAAACACCAGCTAAATGAATCCGGGTTTTCTGAGTGTGGCGATAACTAACCCTACAACAAGGCATTTCCGTTTGCTTGACCTGATTTCAAACGATTTTCTTTTTGCAAAACTAATCCGCAATTTGCATACACTGAGCATTTCTAGTTTTGCTAGCGTCGCTGTTTTTTTTTAAATAAAAAAATGTTACTATTAAGACTTAAAAGATCCTACGATTTTCTTTGCTATCACTAAAAACATAAAGTAGTTGTACCTACCGTTCACTAGCAAAATAGTCAACAAAATGGCATCATCAGCACTTGCATGCGGAACTCACTTCTCCGTCCTCCTCCTCATCATCTGCCTCTTCTTCTTCTTCATCATCATCATCGTCGCTATTTCACGATTGTCGACAGTGGGACCACTTCCGCCACGAGATGCAGGACACCGGTTTTCTCGATCGTGACCGTTTGGAATTACTGGCAGCGTTCGACGTCGTTGCCGCGGACACATTTGTCGCGTGCCGTGAGCTAACCTTGGGCGACAGCGAGAAACTGCGCATCTTGCGGTGACTTTCCCTCTGGCCGCTTTCTACGTCGCCGGCCCCCTCACCAGAGTAGACTGCCATCGCGGCGGCACTACTGCTACTATTGTTACCGTTGTTGTGATACTGTGGTTGGTGAGATTGGTGACGGTGATGATGGTGATGGTGATGGTGATAGTTGGATGGATACTGATGCTGCGAGGGCGGATACTGATAGTCATCCGAGTTGAACGATAGGGAATCGAAACCGCCACCCTGTACGTAGTGAGGGTCGAGCGAGGCGCTGTGCTGCTGCTGCTGTCGGGCTATCTCCTCTGTAAGCAAAGAACGGGAAGCGGATCTGGGTGTTAATTGGTACTGAATTGTTTGACGTATGGGCGGTCGAGGACTGCGGTCAGCGGTAAGTAAGATGGGGGAGGAATTTGAATATTTTCTGAAATTGAACAACAATTTAACAGCAAAGGAGGGCCACTCTAAATAGGAATTCGATTTCTCAATTGTTTGTGTTTTGTCTGACATAATTATTCTGCTAAGAACAGAGACGGAAAAGCTAGGAAATTCCGTATATCTAGATTTTAAAAGAACACGATAAAATCAAAACGTCCTGAGGCTGGCAACCTTCGATAGTAGTTTTCAATTTAATTGTTTCAAATGTTTGGAGCTTTCGGATGAAAATTAAACGAGCTCTGATTCTCTCACACTTCTGAGTCAGTGCTTTGCTATTAACATTGGGTCAATCTATCGAAGTAGTTTACACACCGAGAACAGACGTTCATCTTCGATCTGCTACTTGTGTAAAACTTTAAACCGACATTTCAAATGTATGTCGTTTTACTCCTGGTAGGCGGCGCTGCAGTTATATGAAAACTGTCATGTCAATGTTTATCAATACAAAACGTAGCACATAACCTGAAAAGTTTTGTTTGGTTTTCTCTGCACTTGCTTTAGATACCGGCTGCCTATATTAACTTTTACACACGTTTTTTAAGAAAAGGTATATGGACATCACTGTCTGTTCTCTGTGGTTTACATAAAATATCACTTGCATAACTGCAAAAAGGAGTAAAGCTGGTAAAGGAAATAGTTTTTTCATTATTTTAACAAATTTGTAATGTATACCTTTTTCACTTCCTATGAACTGCGTGCTCTCTCTCTCTTTCTCTTTCTCTCTCACTCACTCACTCACTCACTAATTCACTTACTCACTGATTCACTTACTCACTTTCTTACACTCAATCACTCACTCATTCACTTACTCACTCACTCACTCATTCACTTCCTCCCTCTGTCTTCCCCTCACTCACTCACTCACTCACTCACTCTCACTCATTCACTTCCTCCCTCTGTCTTTCCCTCACTCACTCACTCACTCACTTATTCACTTACTCACTGATTCACTTACTCACTTACTCACACTCAATCACTCACTCATTCACTTACTCACTCACTCACTCATTCACTTCCTCCCTCTGTCTTCCCCTCACTCACTCACTCACTCACTCTCACTCATTCACTTCCTCCCTCTGTCTTTCCCTCACTCACTCACTTACTCACTCACTCACTCACTCACTCACTCACTAATTCACTTACTCACTGATTCACTTACTCACTTACTCACACTCAATCACTCACTCATTCACTTACTCACTCACTCACTCACTCATTCACTTCCTCCCTCTGTCTTCCCCTCACTTACTCACTCACTCACTCACTCACTCACTCACTCACTCACTCACTCACGCACTCACACACTCACACACTCACTCACTCACTCACTCACTCACTCACTCACTCACTCACTCACTCACTCACTCAGTTGCTGTACAGAATGAGGGTCCCTGATTACCATTGTAGAATTCTTATAGAGCCGAGAGCTGATCTCTGTGGGGCGGAAATCCATCCAAGGTTCCATCTTTGGTCCAACACTTTGGAACGGGACGTACAACGGGGTGATGACGCTGGAACTTCGCAAAGGCATAGTGATTGTTGGCTTAAATTTCAACAGACACGTAGATTATGAGAAGGCAGCGAAGATTATCAATGCGGTAGCCAGAATCATGCCGAATAGCTACGGATCAAGCAGTAGCAAGCGGCGTCTACCGGGTAGAGTATCATCATCGATACTGAGAAACGGAGCCTGGAAATCAAGCGAAACCGGGCGAACTTGAGCAGTACCTTCAACTCATGGCGATGCGAGTCGTGAGTGCGTATCGAACTTGCCAGAATTATCCCGATTTGCATCATTCTCGCGCAGGATAATCAGTGTTATCAGCGAAGAAATACCATGCCGGTGAGAGCGGAGCCGATGGCGAAATGGTAACGAGACTGAGACACGGGGAAGAACGGTCGATGGACGCACCTTCTCATACCGGATCTGTCGATCTGCATGAAGAGAAAGCACGGAGAAGTAAACTTCTACCTTATGGAGTTTCTGTGTGTCCATGGATGCTTCAGACAATATTTGCATCGACCCGAACACGCAGCGTCACCCTTATGTCCGGAGTACGCAGACGTCCAAGAGACATTGAAGCACGCTGTCTTTGACTGCCCACGATTCGGACCATTGCGAAGCGAGATGCTTGCCATCAACGGGGCAGATAACAGCTCAGTTAACGTCGTCTATAGAATGTGTCATGACGAAAGTGCTTGGCATGCGATCAACGGAGCCATAACGCAAATCATGTTGGCTCTACAGAGAAAATTGCGGGAGAATCAAGAAGCATGTGGTTAAGTGTAGGTTGTCGTTCTCCGGTGAAGTTCTAATGTTGACGATGGGAGCTAAATGACTGAACCAAGGTGAGAGCAAAATGACTGTGACAAGGAGTAGGAGCTAAATGGCTCTATAGTAGCGAAATGGCCAAGGTTCTCCAAGAAGTAATACCATAGGGCAGTCTCGTGTATGTGCAACAAAAAATCGGGTTTTAGTGGGATCAGAAGTTGCTCTTTTCTCAAAGGTCAACCCTGACCACACTCTGACACAGTGCACGATGACCAAGTGCAGGCCTCTGGGTTAGGTCAGTCCATTAGGATTTTCCGAACCTTGTAAAAAAAACTCACTCTCTCACTCACTCACTCACTCACTGAGGGGGTAGCAGGGACTGCGAAGACGCGTCCAGGGGCTTAACGACATCCCCCCTCTGCAAGTTCACGGGGTGGGAGCTCGGATTTCCCAGGAGTGCCAACCTATTCTGCTTCCTCAGTATGGAAGAGTGACCTTTCAGAAATGGCAAATGGGCTCATGGTGCGGCTGCCCCCGCCTCGGAAAAACCTTGGCAAGTCCCTTCCGGATACGTTCGAAACTTGTCATCTTAAGTGGCAAGTAGTAGGCTCAGATTCCCGATTTACGCCGATTCAGCTCTGAATACGGTCCCATGAAGGACCCTGTCAACCCTAGCATGGCCTCCCTGATTCAAAGATAACCATGGGATCACGATAGGCGACAAACAAATAAGATGAAAAAAAATCCTGGCAAAACGCGAGACAACGAAGACGGAGACGCGATAGTGTTCGCAATAAGCGGAAAGCTACAGAGGTCACCAGTGCTGATTTCAAAGGCCACTGCTAGTACCAGCAGCAGCAAGTCACAGGGGTTCCTGACTCAGCTGTTCACCCCGTAACGCAGCAGTTGCACAACTCGAGGGGACGGTGTTGGGAAGAAAGACGCGATGAAGATGGTCAGAAACCGGATCGACGAACTCTGTGATTCTATGATTATGTAGAGGACAGGCACAACGTCCATAAATAAATCAAGGAAATGGTGACGCGTGTCAAATAGGTCGTGATTGCAGCCGATCGCGAACTGGACGCACTGAGGTTGAGAGCAGAAACTGCCAAAAAGGCTCTGAAGGACACTCAAAAGGCAACGGTTGAAGCACTGAAAAAGTCCAAGGAACACCAAAATCCACACTCGGTGAAAAGGGTTACACGAGGAGAGGAGGAGCTAAAAAAAGCTCAAAAACGACGAGGAGAAAGGTGAAAGCAGTGAATGTCAGGGTGGCGCTCTATTTGTCGAGGTAAAAAGTGGAATGACGTACGCTGAACTCCTCCGAAAAGTGAGAGCTAATTTGGAGCTAAAGGAACTATGGGAAAAGGTGGTGAAAATCAGGCGCACCCAGAAAGGTGAGATGCACTTCGAGCTGCAGAACGAACCTGCCATCAAGAGCACAGCCATCAATACGCTCGTCGAAAAGTCTTTCGGTGAGCAGGCGATAGGTTGAGCTCTCTCCCCCAAGACTGTGATCGAGTGCAAGGTTCTCGACGAGGTCACACCAGAAGCTGAGGAGGGCGCTGAAGGGACACTGCGATGGTCGGTGTGCTCACTGAGAGTAGTTCCTCGAGTTCCAAAGGAATTGAAGAGATGCTTTAAGTGCATAGGTTTAGACAGATCTTAACGGGGCACGAAACGCGGGAAGGAACCCGAGGTGCGAGCTCTGCAAAATGGAGGACGGAAATGAGCACATGACGAGTAATGGAGTTAACCCAAATTAACCTCAATCATTGCGACATAGCACAGCAACTGTTATGGCAGTCAACAACAGAAGCGAAGTGTGACGTCGCAATTTTTGTGGAAACGTATCGTCCCGTGATCGCCAAAATGAACGGGATATTTGTTTGCAGACCATGGAGCAGTTCAACCAGGTGCTGGATGCACTGACCGAGACACTCTTCAGATGAAGACCGGTCGTCATCGGAGGAGACTTCAAAACTTGGACTAAAAGTGGGGCAGCAGATGTACCCACGCCTGCTAGAAGCTCTGGCAAAGTTGGAAGTTACACTATCGAACGTAGGTCCCGCCAGTACTTTTCGCATGGACGGTCGTAAGTCCGTTATCGAAGTTACCTTCTGTAGTCCGTCGCTGATGACAAATATGAACTGGAGAGTGTGTGAGTATATCCATAGCAACCATCTGGCGATCCGGTACAGCATCGGCCAGCGAAATCCTGTCGCAATACGAAGGACAAATTGCTGCGAGTGGAAGTGGAAGCCGTTTTTCCACTTTTCTTAAGCTTCCGCTTCATTATTGCCCGAAATCTCTCGATGGACCGGAACTGATTTCATCGATAAAAACATAAATCCACCCAACTGCCCGGGTGGATTTATGATTTTATCGATGAAATCTACGTTAATATCGCGGTACCCGGCTGTAGTGGCATTACGTTAAACCTGGCCAAAACTTCACGGGACCTTTATGGGCTTTAATGAAAGGTAGTACGCGGTTTTTGCAGCATTCTTCCTTCGAGTCCATCGTCTTATTCGTCACGAACACTTTGGTCTTTGCTTCGCAGCTGCGTAATCCCTTGCCAAATCATCAGTTTTTTCTGGAAAATATGTCCATAAAAGCAAACTTGAACTTCGCAGGAACATCTCCTCGTGCCGCCCCCATGTATAATTTTTGGCCAGGAAGCATTCCGAAATCCATTTTGACGTAGGGTTCATCGTCGATGAGCAGGCATCCTTGTTACTTCGTCAAAACCTGCTGGTACAATTTCCGAGCTGGAATTTTGGTGACGAAACTTTCCTTCAACGTTCTGTTTGGTTGCTTGCTGGCCTGATAAGAACGATATCCTGCTCGCAAAGGAATTTTTGGAACGGTACTGCGAGAAGCAGCGTAGTTTTGTGCGATTTCATTATCTGATAGTCCAGAGTTTGCTCTGACTAAGTGATTCCAGATTCTAACTGGACAGAACTTTATTGGATATATCGGAAACTGGAAGAGACCGTATTCACCTTTTCAACAACGATGGCATCAGAAACGGACCACCATACAAATCGCCTAGCGCTGATAATCGTGAGGAGCCTTTTCGATCCTCTAGGTTTGCTGAGTTTCGTGCTCATCCATGGTAAAGTACTGATCCAGGAGATGTGGACAGCCAAAACCGATTCCAGAGAGGATATTCGGAAGGTGGACACCAAGATGTTCCGGCTTTTGACCAAATAAACATTCCTCGTTGCTACTTCCTTCGGCATTCGGTGAAGGACATCTCTTCTCTACAGCTTAATATCTACGTGAATGCGTATGAGGAAGCATACGCAGCTGTCACCTACTGGAGGGCGGTGCTGCCAAATCGCATTCGAGTGACACAGATGGGTGGAAAGTCAAAGGTAGCGCCGTTTATTTATTTATTATTGATTCGTCAACATGATGTTTATCCCAATGACAAGATACAATTGAATTACATACAAAAATTAACACATACATCTTCGGGTACAACCTCACGGGATTCATTAAAATTAAACACGTTATAATAGCTGTTGAAAACGCGACACATGCTTAGCACAGGTGTTTGCCTTAGTTGGTCCTTAAGTATCTGTTTATCAAGAAAAATTGTAAACGTAGTTTTCGTCGTCGAGTGTTGATGTTCAAGAGACCAAGTAAAGTCGAACAGTTGATGTTTCCCTGAAGAAGGTCACCAACGAAACACGCTTTGGCCACCATACGCCTCCTTCCAACAATTCCAGCTTAATGAGCTTACACCGGCTTTCGTAGCTTGGCAATCTGCGAGGGTCTTGCCAACGAAGATTTAGCAAAGAAACGTATCAACCTTCCCTGAACGGCTTCGATCCTCTGGACTGCATTTAGTAGAAATGGGACCAAACGACAGCGCAGTACTCCAAAAGGAGTCTTTGAAGTTTTTTACGAAGCGGAAGATGAATCCTAGCTGCGATGAGGCTTTAGAAACTATGTAGGCAATGTGGTTCTCGAATGACAGTTTGGTACCTAGCATTACTCGTCATTGTCGGAATAATTCCAATTGGCATTCACTCACGCGGAGGACATCCGGTGTAACGTCTAACATGATGCAAATAGCAATTCGAAAGCTTATTACAAGATAAAATTAAAAGCATAATTTGATTTCACTCTACAGTTGTCAAATTTGATAGCAAATTTATGTCGTTATCGATAATTGCCGGGGCGGAACTGGGCTCGCCCTACACGCTCAAAACTCTCTCTTTCTTTCGTATTACTATCCCTTTTTTCACACGGAAAAGTTACTCAATTTTCGTAAAAAGTGGATCTGCTCAATTTTTGACTAGATCCACTTTCTACGAAAATTGAGTAACTTTTCCGTGTGAAAAAAAGGGATAGTATTACGAAAGAAAGAGAGGGAGTTTTGAGCGTGTAGGTCCGCGCTAACAGCTGTCAAAGCGTGTTTTTATTCAATCGGGTCGGATCTGGATCCGCTCTCATCTTTTTTCGAGGTGGTTCAACGTTTTCAACGTAGGTTCACCAATACACACAAACATGAACTGTCGATATAAAATGTTTATGTTTAGCACTAGCACTATCATACTGACTCGACTCTGGATCCGTTTTCGTTCGGTACACTGAACCTAAACATCGTCCCAAGATCGTCTGAAAAGTAATTAGATTGCGTCCTTTAACGAAAAGCATTCGGAAATCGGATGATTGTCGTATGGTTAGATCCGTATGACGATCATCCATGTTTCGTATGATAATCAGCCAATTTTAATATGATATTTGTTTCAAAACTGTGTAGTTTATTAGAGATTTATTGATTATTTTGAAGCAATTCAATGATTAAATTATTTCACATTATACTTCCCCAACCGTTGCGCAAAGATTACAACGGGAGCCCAAAAATGGAAGGAGTCTGGAGATATTTCCGTGTTTTCGTAAGAAGCGAGCGGGTTTCGATCCTTTATTCGTGATGGTACCAGTTCTGAAAGCGATTGATAGGTTCTTACCGAATGATGTAAAATGGAATGTTTGTCATCCTCATTTCAAATGATTCTCGTTATAGGGCTTTTCCAACGCAATACGCATTCGATTTTGGGAAGACGATTTTTCATCCAGCGTGCATTCGAATTTGAACGAGGGATCAATTTACTTCGCGTATTATGAGTTGGTCAACATTAGAAGGATAATCATCTGGTTTCTAGAAAATCGTCTTCCGCCTGCATCTATCATCCGAAAATGCGATTTCAATGTTTCGATATCAACCGACGGATGATTCGTTCGATTAAAGGAGGATGTTCGGGTTCAGTGTAATTGCGAGTCACAGTCAGACCTGACTCTGGTTTAAAACCGAAAACAACAGTAGTTTTCATGTTGGTGTAATCTTGCGTTCACTTTTCTTTGAGGAAAGTATAGCTTTGTTTCAATTGTTTTGACAGAACATCAAGTGGAATACTCATAACGGCACCGTAAACTTCCACGGGACAGCCAGAATAAAGTTAGTACAAAATCGAACAACACGACTCGTCCAACCCTTCCACTCACCGTTAATATCGTGCTCGGTGAAGTACATTCCGGCATGGTCCCGATCCGCTTCGTAGTGATGAGCTTCCAAGTAAGGCAAAACAGTGGAACGTCGTATTCGGTCCCCTTTCAGAGGTGGCACGGGCACAGAGGGGCTCTTCTGCTCCGGTGCAAATTTAAACCATCTGAAATAGTTGAAATCGTCAATATATCAATCATCCCTTATGAAATCCGCCTGTAGAAGGCACTTACTCATGGTTCCTAATTTGTTGCAGACTGAATCGCTTCGTTGGATCGGCCTGTAGAATGTTGGTCAGTAAATCCACCAGCCGGGGTTCCAGCTTTTTGGGTGGCACCCACTCACACCTTCCAATGTTTTCCAACAGTTTATAGATGTTGTCTCCTTCGAATGGATACAAACCGGTTGTAATATTGTACCTGGAAAGCGAGATTTCATATTAGCCAATTATACTAGTTAGCCTAACGCAACAAGATCCATACAGTGTTACTCCGGTGCTCCAAATATCGACCTTAAACCCGGAAAACACTTCATGTCCATTGGCAATCTCCGGTGGTTGAAACGCTGGTGAGCCTTGCCCAGTGGTGCAGTCATCATTTTCAGCGAATACGTCCAGGGCCTGTTCGGAGCAAATCAATCAACTGTAATAATCATACGAATAGAAACAGAATGAATCTTACCTCCGCCACTCCAAAGTCCGAAATTTTCAAGGTAAGATCTAATGTTACCAATAAATTTCCCGGCTTAATATCCTTGTGGATTATGCCACATCCGTGAAGGTACTCCAGTCCGTCCAACAGTTGTACAAAGTAATTATGAGCTTGGTGCATGGGAAGCTTCTTCTCCTCAACGGAATCCAACATCTCCTGCAGTCCTCCGACACAGTATTCCATAATCAAATACATCTTCTGTTTCTCCTCATTGTACAGCACATCGAGCAGTTCGATGACATTCCGGTGGTGTAACTTTCGCAGCAGTTTTATCTCACGCCGGACATTCTGCTCTCCGTTTGGAATGCGTCGTAATTTTCGCTTGGTGAGTATCTGCAACAAAAAACGAGCAAAATTAAACATTTTCCAGACATTATGCAACCACCTCAACCCACTTTTACAGCCATTCTGCCCAGTGTCTCCGAATCAAGGACTTCCTTCACCTTTCCGTAGCTTCCCTCCCCGAGGATATCGCCCATTACATACTTTCCGACCAGTTTGCACTTTTTCCTCTTCTCCTGATAGATTATGTCAGCGCTGTCCACTCGATTGAACACTATGTTGGTCGGATCGATCGACAGGGACAGATCTAACCGTTCGATCTCGTCATCGTCGTTGATCCACTGAACTCCTGAACGTTGACTATCAACTGTTTGGTAAACTTCCTCCAACCCGTATTGGTCCGAGTTACCATTACCTTTCTCTTCAAAGACCGCATCTGGATCATCTCCAGCGTAAGCGTAACGCGCTTCTTCCTCCGGATGAAGCTGCTGCTGTAATTCGTCATCCTCCTCGGGTTCCGCCTTGGGAGCTAGCGTTCCGTTGTTGTTAAGTTTCTGCTGTTGCTTTTGTTTTCCACCCATTTTATCTGAAAGGTAGCACATCTCCGACGACAAGGCAGACTCCACCTCCATAGTCCACGTCCCTGTGCAATCACCCAAGGACAACTACGAACGGGAAGCGCTCGATTTCACCTCCGGCAGTCACTCGATAAACACATTCGATTTTTTGACCGTACACACTCCAAACCAGAAGAATAGCAGAAAACACACAGAGAATAAATAAAACTCCTTTCGCAATCAGCAGACAAGGGCGCGATCCGGGCTGAGAAAAGCAAGTGAGTTCTTCAGATAATGCGCCTCGACAGCTCGGATCGCATGTTCCCGATGGCCTAACCGGACTTTCCCACTTCCGAAACACACGCCCACGCGAATGAGCACAATTTTTCACCACAATTGAAAACCCTCTACCGAATTTTGAAGGGTTTTCTGGCTCTCAATAAGAAATAAAAACACACAACACCAACTTTTCTCGAACAAGAAAATTTACGACCCGGTTGACATTTAGAAGAAATTTTTATTTTGTTGTTGTCTTCTTTTTGGTTTTACATTCAATTGATGCTGTTTTCGTTTTGATTTTGTATTTCGCATTTTCTTCAGCTGTCATGCGGACCCTCTAGAAACAGAAGTACGTATGATCCGTTCTGCTCGAGTTTATATCTGAAGGGGTGCCCGAGGGACAGCAAAAAGAGATTTCTGTTTCGATTGAGTTTCGTCTGACTACTCGAATAAAAAAATACAATAGATCATTGCACCGAATGTATTAACCTCAAATTTTTGACAGTTCAGGGAGCTTGTATACAAAATGTTAGAATTTGAGCCACTCAAACGAAAATCGGTTCGAATCGGTTTTGGCTTTTTCTGGCTTCTAAACTATTAGATTCAGGAAATGAAGTAAAAATAAGCACTGGTGCCTGTTTTCCGTCAATTTTACTTCTATCGTAACAAATTTAGAGCACAAAATCTCAAACCGATAATATTCTAAGTCCAAAAAAAAAATCCTGTATCTGAGATAGAGTCGCGTCCCCTGATTTTTACATCATTTCCTGAATCTAATCGTTTAGAATCCAGAAAGAGCCAATGAAAAATTTCGTTTGAGCGGCTCAAATTCTAAAGGGTCACCCGCAATTGATACGTTGCGGATGCGTTGAAGTGTATTTGACAGAAAACCTATGCAAAACTGCCAAATTCGCGCAAACGCATCCGCAACGAATCAATTGTCGGCCAGCCATAACACCTTGTAAAATTTTGTTTGAGTGGCTTAAATTATAACACCTTGTAAATAAGTTGCCTGCATTGTCAAAAAAGTAAGGTAAATACATTCGGTGCAATGATCTATTCAGTTAATGTCATGGACTATAGAAGAATCCAAGTTGAACATAAAGAAGAAGACACAGAGTAGTGACATAGACTAACTCTAAGACCAGTAGGTCCCATACAAAAACGATTTTTTTCTTGGCTCAATCAGTACTAGCACATCGGTCCCAAGCTCGGTCTCAAGGTCAATAATGCGCCCCTAATAATGAACTCACACGAACACACTCTCAAATATTCTGTCAAAATAACACAGCAAATCAAAACAAAGGCGCAAATATGTATAACAAGGTGCTGGCTTCAAGGTGTACTTTGGACCAAGGGGTTCTACAACAGTGAACCAATTTCAAATCGCTAGTTGCATATTGATTGTTGGTATTTCGCAGCAAGCATACAATCTTTGCCACACATGCCCACGCGGGGTAGATCAACCCAACTAACATTTTTCATTAGATAAACGCTTCATTGGTAATACGTATACAACGTTAAACTGAGTAATGGCTAAGAAGTGGTTGCACAAGCGTCCAGCCAATATTTTCACAGGCAAATCTGGCGAATCTACCCAGCTTCATGAAATTGCAAAAAGATAGTAAGAAGCGTGTATACTCCTTTAAAAAGTTAGTATCATCCCCCATTTGTAGCTTCTATGTTTGATAATCATTCTCTCAACTTTTTCTCAACTTGTATACAGCTGATACTTTGCTATACATACGGAAAAGTTTTTTACAGCTTCACTCCAACTAACTGAACAATGTTCTTAGGCCGTTCCCAATGCTGAGTTTCATGTTTGTTGCAAACTGCTTGCCAGTTTTAAATTTTGGAACTGTCAAAATTAAAACAAAAATATGGCAAATACACACTTGTTCCCATAGTGGTTGCATTCGAATTTGAACAAGACTTGTTAGCAGTCAAAAAAAAAAATTGTAAACAAAATAAGTTCTTGATAATTTTCGTTGCAATTAAAGGTAAGAATAGCATATTTTTATTAATAATACCCAATTGTAACATCTTTGTTCGTCGCAGACTGGATTTGACGACGATAACCGCACCCAAATACGATGAAGCGGCAATCTCCTGCTGCATGGAATTAGTGACCTCCAAGCAAAAGTCACTATCGATCCTACAGGGTGTCCGACAAAATGGTGTTTAAACTATTTTTATTGTTGGATTAAACAATCACTACACACTTAGATTTTTTACAGAAATCTGTAAAGATTTACCGAATTCTCAACAACTGATCGCTCGGTAATCCGATTTAATGGATTTCGGTAAAATTTTACAGATTTATGTAAAACAATCTGAGTGTGTACACAGCAAAAAGATTTGTTGAATATTACACAAAATCACAACGTGAATCATTGCGATGTACAACCTAGTTGCGACGTACAATGTAGTTTTCGGATATTATTCGATGAAAAAAAATGTTTACAGCGGAAATTAAATCATAAGTGTTGAGTCGGTTCGACTGGGTAATGTTCAGAGTTTGCGTCCGTTCGCACGGCTGGTCTCGATCCGAGTGGACGAGTCGATTATTTCTCGCTTATTTGACCAGTCATCCAGTTGGTAACCAGTTGGTAACTATGGCAACAATGGATGAATGGCACGATAAACGCTAGGTAGATTCTGAAGTGCTATACATCGGAAGCACTGTATCAAATCATCACTTTATTATTCTATAACTTGAACTCTACATCTTTCTCCTTCTCCGAAAAAAGGCATCAAACTTGCTTGATTGATTGGTTTTATTTAAAGAGTTGCTGAACTCCAACATGATGCGGTAATGCGAAACAGTAGAACAAAGGAAAAAAAAATTACTGTAAATATCTGGACGGAACTTTTTTCCTCTAGCTGGACGTTTCAATGCGGGCTCGAGTTCGTCAGTTTTCTCATAAATTTTCTTCCGCTTAGCTGCCTTACCTTCCGGTTGGCCCATAGCCCATATCCCGAACGAGAAGCTCTTGAGACTCACTGCCTGGTTCAACTGATGATTCTCGAGAAGCATCCGTTTCTGCAGAAGATGGATATTTCCGCAAGTGTGTGACGGAACGACGATACATGACTCCACCTTTGTTAGCAACTATAGTGCCACTTCCATCTCTCTTTAAAACCGTAAATTTCTCAAGTCGAAATCTAGGTTCGAGCTTACCAGTTTCGTAGTTGCGCAGCATCACGGAATCCCCCACGTCTATGTCAGAACGTTTAGCTTTTCTACGATCGTCTGCGTAGAGCTTTTTTTTTCATGGCGTCTCTTTCTCGTACCTCCACATCTCGGCGCCAGTGTGAATTCGTTCTTAAAGAAGGCAAAAGATCCTTAACCGGACGTCCGGTCATCATTTCCAACGGAGCTTTTTCGGTTACTGAGTGTGGTGTAGTGTTGTACATGTACACGTAATCTTGGATTGCTTTTCTCCAGTCGCAATTAGTAGCCTTGGCAATACGTAGTGTATGAAGGATTCCCTAATTCTGCCTTTCTACCAAGCCGTTCTGCGGCCAATAGGGAATCGTACGAACCAGTCTGATGTTCTTGCTGCTGCAACATATTGAGAACTCTTCGCTAGCAAACGGTGGGCCATTTTTGCTGCGAATGATCTCTGGCAAGTCTGCTCACGGAAAACTCCTTCTAGTGCATCGATCGTACTACCAGCATTTGTAGACTTCATTTCAATTACCTTTATGAAACGGCTGAAATAATCGACAATCACCAAAAACGTGGCGCAGTCTTTGGCAGAGAAAAAGTCAATACAAATGTCCTGCCATGCTCTTTCTGGCATTTCTTTGCGCATCATTGGTTCAGGTGTGTTTTGCTTGCCGACAGTGGCACAACCAGCACATTCTTGCACCGCATCTGTCACGTCTCGATCCGTACATGGCCACCAAATTTTCTCCCTTATTTTTCTTCGCATTGCAACTATTCCAGGGTGTCCTCGGTGCGCAATCCTCAACGCTCTTTGATGAAGTGATGCTGGGAGAACAATCCTGTCGTTCCTTACAAGAATACCGCCAATCACGCCGAGTTCTTTCAGGAAGGCCTGGTATCTAAATAAATCCGATGTCCAACACTGCGTATCCAAAGCTTTCACAACTGATGTTAACGTTTCATCCTTATAAGTTGCTTGTCTTATTTCGTCCAAAGTTATTGCTGAAGGCCCTTCTTTTATCGCGAATAGGAAGTGGTCCGCATGCTCATCAAACGGTTGTTCAGATTCATTTACCAAACGAGACAGTATATCCGAAATGTTTGTCGATCCAGGAATATGCCGGATTTCGAAGTCGTACGGTTGCAGGCGGAGTGCCCAACTTTCTGCTCTTGAACATGCACGCCTTCCGTCGCGATGCTTTCCACCATATACATACTCAAGAGATTTATGGTCCGTGAAAACTGTGAATCGTAGGCCAAAAAGATACAGATATAATTTTTCCACCGCCCACACAACCGCCAACGCTTCACGTTGTGTTTGCGGATATACTTTTTCTGCTTTTGTCAGACCCTTGGCAGCAAAACATATAAGTCGTGGAACATTACTCTTATCTCTCTGGACGAGTACCGCCACCAGGCCAAACGGGAGATGCGTCCACGTCAAACCTCGGTTTGATCCTTTAGGTCGACGAATCCAAGCTAACGAACATTATTACACAACTCGTGTCGCAAATCGTCGAACGATTTCATTTGATCCTCACCAAAACTATCTACTTCATTGCGGAGGAACCTCCTCAAAGGCTCTGTTCGCGTAGAGAGGTTTGGAATAAAATGTCCTACAAAGTTCACAAGTCCCAGAAAGCTGTGGACTTCTTCTCTAGACGAAGGTGGTCTAAAATTTTGGATTGCTGTTATCTTCTGTTCTGATGGACTAATACCGTGTGCGCTTACTTCGAATCCTAGGATTTCAAGCTTCTCAACTCCAAAAACACACTTATTTCTGTTCAGTATATCATTATTCCTTTCCAATACTGCGAGAACTTCTTGAAGTCGCTTGTCATGCTTCTTTGTGGTTTTGCCGGATACGACGATATCGTCAATATAGACAATGACGTCCTCAATTCAAGCTAACATATCCGTCATTATTCGTTGGAAAATTTCGGGGGCGCAGTTAATCCCGAACATTAACCGTTTGAACCGCAGCAGACCCATTCCGGACATAAATGTTGTGATGCCTCTGGAATCGGGATGAAGCTTCGACATGATGGTATGCAGATGTTATGTCCAGTCGTGAATAAACCTTGGAATCTCGGAGCCTATTCAGGAACGTATCGATGACGGGCAATGGGTTATGCTCCCGCTGGATAGCTTCATTTGGGTTTTTCATGTAAATGCAAATCCTTACATCGTCTTTGCCCTTAGGAACCACTACCATGCGGTGAAATCCATTCGGCGGGACCTTCAACCTTCTCGATGACGTCACTATGAAGCATTTCTTGTATTTTATCGTGAACCTTTTGTTCCATAGCAGAAGGGACTCTCAAGTATGCGATTTTCTTCGGAGTATCGTAGATCAATGGATAATTTCACTTGGACACCAGGAAATTTCGGAAACGGCTTGACTGGACGGAAGACATTCATGTCTACACCCTGGTTGACGTGAAGAACATCCAACCCAATTTTCAATACCTTTAAATCTTCTGACGTGCGTTTGCTTAAAAGAGACTTTCTTGCTCCACTGATCACGAAAAACTCCGCATAACTCTTAGGCTTAGTCGGGTTCACAGATATCCAAGCTTCGAAAATGGACGACACGTTCAGAGGATCACGATTTGCATAAGCATAAAACTTTCGGTTAGTTTTGAACTTCCTCTTAAAAATTTTCGCTTCCTTTGTTATCAGTTCATGCCATACATCTTCCGTAACAGCGTTAATAGATGATCCAGAATCAATCACAAATTCCACCGGTACATTATCGATCTGGCATAATATCAAGTCATTGTTCAGGGCAATTGTATCCACCTAATAGAAGTTCATGTTATTATTTAAAACGTTTTATTTTAATTTGTTAAATGAAATTTGCCTTTTGAAGGAGTATTACATGGGAGAATAGAAAAAATATTACAAAATAAAAAATTACAAAAAAATCACTCCACCTTGGCGATGTCATCCGTAGTTGGACGATGAGGAATATCTTCATTCCAGGATTCTGATCCGTTCACTGAATTTGCTTCAGTAAATCCACTACGCCTTTGATCGCGTCTTGATGAACGATTTCACGCTGCACGCTCTATTTCTGCACTTTCTAGCGTAGTGTCCTCGCTGTCCGCAGTTGTTGCAACTAGCACTTCGGGCAATACATTCCCGAGAGTCTCCGGAATGTCGAAGTGAGCCGCATCGATTACACTCACCCCCAAAACCACTGGCTCTCGGTTTGACTTGCCGGCCACCTGTCCACATCGCACCTCGCTGGTTTTCTGTTGATCTACGCTTTGTGTTTTCCTTTCGGACTTGAAAAGAGCTGGATTTCACGCTATTCAAATACGATTCAGCTCGAAAATGCTTCTGGTTTTCCCTCTGTTTCATGAGTACTTCACGATTCATGGCATACGTTATAACCTCATCCAAGGTCATGACGTTCTCTAATCCTTTGTCTCGCACTTTCTCGTCACGTGCGCCCATTGTGATTTGCTGCAGCAGTTCTGTCTCTTCGCGTTCCGAAAACTCACATCTAGCGGCTTGAGCACGCAATCTGAGGATAAAGTTGTTGAACGATTCCTCACTCGATTGCCTAAGTGATCGAAAAATCTCCAGGTCGACCCTTTCGTTGCGTTTGCCCACGAAAAACTTCTCCAAGCGTTTGACGGCGTTGTCATAATCAGGAGATTCAAGCGGCATTAAGGGTACCTGCACTGGCTGTGGGACTATCTCTTCGGCTACTGGGCGTAAATTATAAAAATACGCTGCAGTCCTCGTCCTCCCATCGCCAACATGGTCACCAGCTTTTCATTTTGGGACTCAACCTTTCGTAACTGAAGAATCAGTTCGAATGCTCGATGCCATCCTCCCATTCACGGCGTAAATCTTGCGCATCCACTTTGTCGTTGAAAGCACCCAACGGCATACCGAATTTTCCATCTTCGTTCATCTGAAATGAAAATCAGATAAAGCGTAATTAGCCAAAGCTGCTCAGTGCTTTTTTTCCAACCTCACTTCCGATGGAATTTTCATTTTATGTTCATACACACGCTACAGGTATCAGCAGACTAGGTTTCATTCTTCTTCCTTTTCTTTTTCAAAATACTGCGCTACGGATAACTCCGGACACGCTTTGCTTCATACACAGCGCTACGGATTATTCCGGACTCGCTACGGCATTGGCGCTTCGGATTTCTCCGGACTCGCTTTGCAGAAACACAGCGCTGCGAATTTCTCCGGACTCGCTTCGTTTTCAGCGCTACGGATTTCTCCGGACTCGCTTTGGGAATGGCGCTTCGGATTTTCCGGTCTCGCCCAAAACAATAGTCCTGCAGATTTCTCCGATTCTTATCGCAATTTTTTTTTACCTAACCTCACAAAATTACCGGAATAATTTACGTACCACGCATTGATTTTTTTCTTTCCTAGGACTAGTTCACGTTTTTTTTAATTTGTTTGCTACATTTTTCACTTGTCCAACCACATTTTTTTAATTATTATTATTTCAATTCTACTCACCATGATTCTACCGACTGTGCCAAATTGTTGAGTCGGTTCGGCTGGGAAATGTTTAGAGTTTGCGTCCGTTCGCACGGCTGGTCTCGATCCAGAGTGGACGAGTCGATTATTTCTCGCTTGTTTGACCAGTCGTCGGTTGGTAACTATGGCAACAACGGATGACTGGCACGATAAACGCTAGGTGGATTCTGAAGTGTTATGCATCGGAAGCACTGTATCAAATCATCACTTTATTATTCTATAACTTGAACTCTACAAAAATGTTTTTATTGAGTACACGGGAAAAAATCTTGTAGAAGAAACTACCATTTTACCCAGAGACCAAAATTTTCGCCTACTTGAGAAGAGAAACGTACTTTTTCACCCGCTTGGAGAAACAGATGAGAATGTGAGAAACGAGAGACTATTATACGCTCAGAGCAGCTTTCACGAGAAAAACAACGGCGATTTATAATTTTCGGATAGCATGAGTAGCTGTCTTTTCAGTGAATCCTAGAAGCCGATAATTAATTTTCACTTATTTTTTGACACCTGCACCAGTCTTGTTTGTTTTATTCTGACATTATAATCCCATAATGATGGTCCATGGCGGTACCAGTGTGCACCGACTTGGCCTTATTTTCGGTTTTTGCTCCTCGTATACGATTGCCATTGTTTACAAAACCAGATTCACCCTAATCTAATGTTGGCGCTGAATTAATTATCGGCGAAAAAGGAGAGATGAAAATGTTAACGGTTCGCTACTCATCGACAACCCGCTTGAGAGAGAGCATGGTTTTCACCCAACTGAGTGAGAATTTCGATCTCTGATTTTACCCGACTACGCCTATCTTTAAAACTAGAAGCATTTTAAAAGTTTCGTCCTATACTTTAACATGGGAGCTGTTGGATTTATCACCACTCTGTGTCTTGCTTTTCAGCATTTTCGATATTCTCCGTGTATATCTTACAACAAACTGCACTGAAGAAAATTCCATGGTTGTACCGACAATTATATCGTGCACGGAAAGAAATGACGAGGATAATAAACACACTTTTGTTTCAACCACAAAATATGTTTAGCTCAAAGAAATTTTCGAATTGAACCAACCATACTTCATAGTTAACAGTACCATCATTTTTGCATATCTGTCATAGAGTTAAATCAAAACAAAAATTTTATAACTCCAACCAGTGTGTATGCTAGAACAGGGGGTAAGTCACTCGACCACCTTGTCCCAACAAACATCGGTGTTGAATTAGAGCTTGTTCAAGCAAATTTGGAGAAGCTATTCAGCTGTTTCTTCTTGAATAGCTGAATAGCTTCTCCAAATTTGTTTGAACAAGCTCTAATTCAACACCGATGTTTGTTGGGGTGTTACCACCCTAAAAAACACAATCCGCCACACTTCAATCACACTCGCCACCACATGAGAGATAAATGCAAATCTGGCACCACTTACACGAATCGATTGTTTGTTTTTGTTTCCCTCTCGCTTACACAAATGTAATTCAGACGATGCATATGTGAGCATGTATTAAACGTCTTAACCGTGCATGGTTGCCAATAAGCATAAATTTTCGATTGTAGTTTGTGAAAACACAAAAACACCTTCTGCCACCCCAGAAACACATTCGTACACGATCAACACAAACACAACGTGGCAGAGTTAATCTCCCCCTGATAAATGATAAATTTAATTGCATTCTCTTTCAAAAGATTTCACAACCGAAAATCTCATTCAGAAAAAAACATTGAACTGACCCCAAGCATATTCAAACCAACTATTGGTATTGAGTTGGTTCAACTATAATCATGGATGAATTTACTGGCACGGTAAGCCAACTGTCAAAGTATTAACAATATTTTTTTCGACATAACCATTGTATAGTTGAATCAACCATATTTTACTAAGGTTGACTCAAGCATACATTAGTTGAATCAGCTTGAAATGTATGATTGTTACAATCATACACATGGGTTATCTAAAAACCAATGCAGAAGTATAGTTGATTTTAGATGAAATATTATTGATTGAATTATAATTTTTTTCTCCGTGTTAACAGTGTTTATTTTGAATAGTTCAGATCTGCTGATGTAAGTTTTTCTGATAGTACAAATAAAATCTTTTTTATTCACACATTTTGTCTAATAGATCGGTATCGTGTTTGAAAGAAATTTCTTTTTCTATCCCAAACCAATGTTAAATTTCATTTATTGAAACGGAAAAGTAAAGAATCGAAAAGAAAATTCTGCAGCAGTATCCACCTGAAAAGAACGACAAATAAAAATGGAATAGTTTCCACGCAAACTAAGGCCGTTCCCAACGCTGTTCTACTTTGTATGGGCTGTTTTAGTTTACAACTAGAACTGAAACAAGCCATTCAGGCCGTTCCCAACGCTGTTCTACTTTATATGGGCTGTTTTAGTTTACAACTAGATATGAAACAAGCCATTCCCAATGATGTGTTGCAGTTCTACTTTTCGAGCAAATTTTTGCAACAGATTTACAACTGCTCGACAGCTCTGTTTTATTTTCAACGCGATTTGAAACACGGATGCAACATTGTTTTAAACTGGGTTTCTTTGTAGTTGTGGCAGCTGTTATGACTGATGACTGTCAAATTAGCGGTTTTTAGTTTGTTTTGCAAGTGATTTTTTTAACGCGAAATTAAGATCTACCAATATTTTTAAAACATGGCATTGCGATTAACGTGTTTATGTTTTAATTTTGACAGTTCCAAAATTTAAAACTGGCAAGCAGTTTGCAACAAACATGAAACTCAGCGTTGGGAACGGCAATGGGAGCTGTCACTTTTACTTTCGGAAAAAATATTCTGCTCAATTATTCCTTCAGTGAAGGTGACATTTCGTTCCATGCAGATCAATTGTCAAAATTCCGCTTGGTAATATTGAAAACAAATCCGTAACCTCTTTACTTTTTAGGTCGATACTGGCCTTATTACATGAAAAGATAAAAAAATCCAATACCAACCTTTTTATGAAAAAATAAAATCCATGTAACTTTTCACATAAAACGTATTAAAAACTCATTTGAATTTCGCTAGGACAAGTTAATGCAATCCATGCCCACACAGAGAGGAATTTGATGGTCAATTTTACCATTATTGGGGGTTAGGATGACTATTGCAGCATAGTGATTTTGAACCAACTATGATCATGGTAAAAAAAACCATTAAAAATAGTTGATCCAACATTTGCCATAATGTCGGAATAGTCCTCGTTACCATGATCACAGTCAAGAATGCCATGACCGTGGTGAATTGGTCTATTTTCATGGTTATTGTAACCATTATATGCAATAGTCATCTTGACCATGATTTAATTGTCGGTATAACGATAGAATTTTTCTCAGAGCAAGTAACCACAAGCATTATTGCTGATTGCAGTTAAAAATGGACTCCGACAAAAACAGAAAAAAGTGTGATAAAAGTGCACGTTTACGTCAAATCGTTTCCTGTCTTCAGTGAACTTTAAACCTGTCAGCATAAAGGATAAGTGCACCGAAGACAACAAAACGATTTGACGTAAACTGCACTTTATCACACTTGAAATGCGCAAAAGCACTTCTAGAGTCCAATCACAACTGCAACCAGCAATATATTATTGCACTTATTCAACATCGGTGATGCGGGATTGTATCAATTCAACAGTTGTCAAGTAATGAAGCGATAGATTAGCTTAAGAATGTAGTGATGCATTACCAATGCAATAATGCTACTTTAGCAATGTCTTACGGCATTACAAAAGATATAGCATTAGTTCAATCTTAGTGGGGCCCTTTTCAGCTTTAATCCAACTTCAATGATGCACTAGACCTAACGCATATGCCTTATATATGCATGCTATTACAGCCTGTTGGTTACTTGGGGATGAACTTGAATTATTTAGCCAGATGCTGGTCCAGACTCATGCAATGCTACCTGCAACGGAAAGCATTCGTGAAAACTAGGGAAGCTAATATTGCCAGGTTGGCGCAAGAAGGAACACAGTGAGAACCAATTTCGCAGACCTTTCCAGATGAGTCGAAACTTGTTCCTGCGCATCGTGAGAGACGTACGGGCTGCAAATGCCTACTTCGTGCAACTAACTGATGCTACCGGTAAGCTAGGG
The DNA here is from genome assembly GCA_034211315.2 of Aedes japonicus. NCBI lineage: Eukaryota > Metazoa > Arthropoda > Insecta > Diptera > Culicidae > Aedes > Aedes japonicus. Next base: position 22,235 of record JASCZW010001320.1, on the reverse strand, counting down.
CTAACGACATTCCAAAAATGCACTACGGCGATTCGTCAGTTAGCCTACGGGCCCCCGCAGACGCGATCGACGAATGTCAGAGTCAACGGCGTGAATGTTTGAGTTCTGCCAATGGTGTGGTTAAAGTGTTTGCAGCCCACTAGGGAAGGTCCATTAATTATGCCACGCAGTAAGGGGGGAGGGGGGGGGTTTGCGAAAACGTGACGATCCATACAAAAAAAACTTGAAGATCCATACAAAAAACATGACAAGGGGGGAGGGGGGGTTATAAAATGTCAATTTTTGCGTGACGTAATTAATGGACGTTCCCCTACTTGCGATCCCCAAATCACGACAACGTAAAACCGCTGTTGGATAAAGGCAAGAGACGAGGATTCCCAGGGATGTTGGGTTGGCTACCGTTGGATTGCAGCCACTGGCAATGGAAAAACTGCCCACTGCTTGTGCTGTCCAGTACAAGCAAAAGGACAAAAATCCCACCATTGTATTGGAATCAGTGGCGTAGTATGACCTATGGATACGGCACGCCGAACTGTTCACCGTTATTTTCAGACCTCTACAGTGCCAAACTCCTGTAGTACAGTTTGAAATTAATGGGCGAACCTACACTATGGGGTATTACCTAGCGGGCGGGATTTATCCTCCCCTTGCAACACTTGTCCAAACGATTCCTTCGCCGGTTGGACAAAAACGTGAGGTACGTACATGTTTTTTCTTGCATCATTATTCGATATTTTTTTCAAAATTAATATTTAAGGTACACCGAGGCAAGTTGAAACGATGGGGCAGATAGGAATTGGTAGGTAAGCACTGTGCACCATCGCAAAATACAAATGTGAACACATATTCATTGATAACTCAGTTCTGCTTGCAGATAGCATACCCATTTCAACATGCCCCACCATTTCGACTTGCCCCGGTGTATCTTATTCAGGGTTGCCATTATGCTAGATTTATCTGGCACTGCCAGACTTTTTATCGACAAAAAGACAAAAAGAGAAGCCCTGCATAATGCCAGACTTTTTGAAATTAGAACAGATAAAAAAAGCGTCGCTCAATCCTACTCCACTAAAGCGTTAAGTGATTTGCGTGACTGCAGTTTTCGTCCACTGAAAACGATTCGTAGCTATTTTGAGCGAATAGGTAATCCGTCAAATATTTGGCATTGGTCAAATAGTGTAATTTCACGCTTGACTGTTACTAAAGAATGCAAGTATACGAGTCAAAATAAGACTAATTTTGCGACAACATTTGTAAAGGGCCTATCGACATTTGTAAAACCTTTTTGACCCTTTTCTATAATTATTAGTCCAGATTACATTACCGTGTATTGCCAGATTTTTTATTTGTGACATGCCAGATATTTTTGAAAAACTAATGGCAACCCTGATCTTACCTCTATTTCCGTTTAGGGAAGGTCCATTTATTATATCACGCAGTAAGGGGGGAGGGAGGGGTGGTTGGGGAAACGTCACGATCCATACAAAAAAAATTGAAGGTCCATTTAAAAAATGTGACAAGGGGGGGGGGGGTATAAAAAGTCATTTTTTGCGTGACGTAACTATTGGACGTTCCCTTCCCTAAAAATTCAAAAGCAGGGGCCGTATTTTGAATTTCGAAACGAACGACTTTTTGTACGAACGCTTGTGAGTCAAAGTTCTTCGTTTCGAAATCCAAAATACGGCCCCAGTTTTCTGCGACGCATCATTTTAGATCTCGTCTATTTATTCCTGTTGCTATTTTCGACCAACCCACGCGAACATTTTGCGATCTGAAACGATGTGTCGGTGAAAACTGATTTGATTTTTTAGGAAATTTTTCAATACGATTTGAGTCTCAACAAGAAGATAGAATTCGTACGGAAACGGTAAAGTAAAATTGCGGTTCGTACAAAAACGGGAATAGAACTGATTTTCTAAACATCAATAATTCTAAAAAAAAAACCAAAATCTGTTAAATAAATATAATTAGACTGTTTTTACGTTCACCGCAGCATTTTGCAATTCAATTAGAAGCTGTCCGGAAAGATGTCGAATGTGCTTTTGGTGTTTTAATGTCCAACTACGGCATCAAGTATGACTTTACCAAATACCAAACGCTTCACGCGCTGCTATCGGTCTGCTAAATTTGAGCACCCGATTCTTCTCGCAGCCTCGCTGCTAGTTTGGTAGCGCGTTTAGCAGCGACCGGTACGGTGGAGACTGATGATAGAGCGCTGCTAAACGGGCTTCTATACCCCATCATAAATGATGCTCTAAATAGCAATCTATGTGAGTAATTAATATCTGTATAAAAAGTTTTCCGAAAAAACTGGAAAGCCACGCACAATTAACGAAACATAAATTTTCCATACATCTTACATTTATTGATCATTTTACAAAAATGACCTACCTTATGACACTTAGCCGCCCGCCTTATGACACCTAGCCAGGAACTATGCCGTAGTCATAGAAAAAAACGATTGGCTTCCCTACCCTAATTGGAATTAAACCAAGAATGCGAAGGAATGAGCGATAATTTTTGGACAGGCTAATTTTACATTTCTTAAAACACTGCTAAATAACATTCTTTTAAGTTTTTTTTTCGATAAAAGCCTGGGATGCAGTTGAAATTTGATTAGACGTTTAACCGAGCAATCGAAGCAGAAACGGTTCTTCAATGTATTCAAACAACTAATGGACTTTCGGATCGGATGAACAATGTGAGGATATTTTTCAAATCGACGTATCGGATTTCAATAGCATTGCCATCTAGCTGGTATCATCATCTCTTCTGAAGGTCGAATTTAGTTGCTTGCGAATAATTATAATTTTTAATATAACTTCCGGTACAAATAAATGGTTTTAAAACTGGTAGATCTCAGGTAAAAATTTAATGAAATCGATGCACGATTGAGGAAAATAGAATTACTATAGAATAGGGATATTGTTAAGGTTCATGATGATACTGATAAATTACAGGTACTTTAATAGTTCTTCCTAACACACAGAAATGCGTCAACGTCGTTTTGAAAAATAACCGTTACATAAAACATTTTCTATTCAATTTCATTCTTCTCTATTCTAATCAATACAAACATAAGCAGAAAAAAACAAACAAAGCTTGAAAAAAAGGTTCACATGTCAACCCAGATTTGTATCACGAAAAAATCATCGTTTTGCTGTTATTTCTGTCAATGAAATTCATGTTCACGAAATTGCTTCTGTTGGTTAATTATTTTGATTTTTTTTCAACTGTTTTTGTTTTATCACAGACAATATTTAGTCAACCAAAACATGCATTACGATAGATCCAGAAAAAATCCTCGTTTCGTACTTTTTCTTGCCTAACTATATCCAGAGAAAGTACAATATTTTGTTTAAAAAAGGGTATTACCCACAGCAGTGGTATGTTTTCACATAAGCAAAAAAAAACATCCACCTAACATTAAGCCCTTAAAAAACGTATTGATACATACCCACCACAGTGAATCAAACGCAAATTTTAATATAACAATATAATTTTTTGGATGCATTTTCAATTATTATCAAACAAGACATAAAACGCAGTGTTGCCAATGAATACATTTGATTGAATGTTTCAACAAGTTAAGAATTCAGTATTGTAATTAAATACACATGTTTTATTATCAGTCGCAACGTACAAAAAAATGAATACTTCTATTAAATTGACAAAAAAATGGGATTCGATACGATAGAATTTGTTCAGGTCCATAGTTTGAAGGTATTGAAATTCATTAAATACAATTTAATGTTCAGCATGAGCTAAGAGTTTATTGCGGATCGCGATATTTTCGTGGAAGTGTTTTTGTGGGAAAAATCATTCTAAATTCTATTAAACAACCATTGACCCAATGGACTAAGTCCAATATTCGCGTTTTATGTCATATGACTAGGTTTTGTTTTATATCAGAAAACATGAGACACCTTTACAGATTTCATACAAAGAAAAATAAATCATTCATATCCAGCTAAGCTGAAGCGCCCTAAACATTAGAAACAAGGACAGTTGTGAAGGAATCTTTGCTACCTTAAACATTTTGTAGACTCGTTCTGTTTATATTAAGCTGTCTTTTACGTCTGTTAACTAATTATTTTTTGTGACCGATCCAGCGCACACCTTTTGCTTTGTAATTATTGTAACTTTTTAAATGCAAACATAGCTTATTCTGTGAATAAATACTTATAACTAAATATCACGATAAGTTAATGATAAAAAAAAACCCTACAACTGCTGGTGCATCACTTTTCCATCTACCATGATGTGCAAGAGTATGCTTGCTACGTTCTATATCCGGAGGTGGATTCCAGAATTGTACTGCCATCCGAACCCGGCACATCACCAGCATTTGAACTGCTTATACCATACTTCTTGGTAGAATCGTGCAAAAGCATAGACAAAGTTTCCAGACTTTTTCGTACCTATGGAAGAAAGAAAGTACTTAAATTAGTTCGTCATTGCCGGCCTCATAGACATGAAAGAAAGTAACTACTTAAAATTAGTGAAATATACCGTGATAAAGTTTAACATTAACATTTTTAGTGGAATTATCACCCCATATCTTTTGTTCGAACTGTCCTACCGGTTTTTGCAAAACAGTGCTATGTGGATTTTTGTTGATTTTGTTTTTCTTATGGAAATGAAGTTCACGTTACTTTTATGTTTAGGAAACCTGTATAACCTAATAACAGACTTTGTTCCAGAAATATCGAAAACAAAACCCACTTGTTTTGTCCTACGTTGAAAATATTCGTATAACAGTCCAACTATGGATTTGAACACACAGTAACACAAAATATAACATACTAGTAAGCTTTTAAATATGTTTATACAATGATTTATCTAAACGTATAACAATAATGCGTGCATTAAAAATAAGCGACGAAATGTTCCGAAATGTGGTCGGTTCACCGGTCAGTAGTCAATGAATACTAGTTGAATCCTAGAGGGTTTGAGCTGTTTAGTGGAATACTTGTAACTATAATTTAGAAGAAAAATTAGTAATCTCCATTTAATTCCAACTACCTTTGCTTATCTTCGACAGTACTAGTACTAGTTGTATCTTCGACATACTAGTTGCCTATATACTGTGGAAATTTGACAGCTTCATCAGCTTGTTAACAGAAACCCAAAAAGGATCTGGATCTTCCCGGCGGAGCGAAACGTGCGGAAGCAAGCCAACCCTCTTAGAGCTGGCTTATTTGAAGAAAAGAGTGTATTCAAATAATTTCATGGCCAAAACAAAGGATGATTCGATTAAAATCGAAAAAAAGGACGATTCGAAAATATAGAGAACAGTGTACGTTTGAAGATGCGCTGAACAGTGGTCGGAAATCTAGTCTTGTTAGTCCGGATATCGATAAAAAGATCAGGGATGCCTACAAGCAAAAACCAGCGACTTCCGTTCGGGATGTTGCGAAAAAACTAGGGACCTCGTCGAGTAACGTCATGCGTGCCAAATAAAGACTTGGGTTAAAAACATACCGGAAGCAGAAAAAACCCAAAAGGAACTCAAAACAGGCCGCGTCCGTGAAACCACGGGCCCACAAACTCTACGATTCGTTATTGTGTAGAAATTCTGGGTATATAATAATGAACGATGATACGTATGTGAAACTAGATTACAAAACGCTTCCCGGACCACAATTCTATACTGTAAGCGAAGACAAAGACATCCCCGAAACGGAGAAGCCAATTTTTACCGAAAAATCGGTAAGAAGGTTATGGTTTGGCAGGCAATATGCGAGTGTGGTAAAACATCTAGTCCGTACATCACAACGGAGACGATGAACACTCAGAAATACGTTAAGGAATGTCTCCAGAAGCGATTATTGCCGATGATCAGGCAGCACGAAGGTGAAGTAGTGTTTTGGCCTGATTTGGCGTCATTACGCAGAGGACACTTTAGAATGATACAAAAGTCAAAATGTATGTTTCGTGCCGAAAGGCATGAATCCGCCGAACTGCCCGGAGGCACGGCCAATCGAGACTTTTTGGGCTTTAACCAAAGCAAAGCTTCGAAAATTCATAAAACCAGCGGACGACATCCAAAAATTTAAAAATGGCGGGAAGTACCACTGTGCAGAAGCTAATGGTCGGCGTGGCAGAGAGAAACATAATTCGGAACAGAAGTCGGATGTACGTTTCCGCCATTGTCACAAAGTTACGTGCTACGATATCAACGTCGTCGACGAAGCCAAATAGTTTGACAGACTCGCTGGAGACCGTGCCACTCTATCCCAGCTCTTCGAATCACACCCTCCAATGCAATGTTAAACAACAAACACGACAATCCACCACCTTTCCGTCACCCTCCCCGAGATTTGAAGGGACTCGAGAGTGTTCCTGATACTCGGACGACACAAATCACTCAATCCATCGTTGCTTTGACCAACCGCGTCAGTTTTTCCGGAAATCCATATTCGTGAATAATCTGTCATAGCTGGTCTCGCGATTGCATCATAAGCTGATTTGAAATCGATGAAAACATTATGTGTGGGCAAATTATATTCACGATGAATCCCGCTTGGTACTGCCCCACGAACTCCTTTGCAATTCGTGACAGCCGTAGGCATTAAATTTGGGAGAGCAACTTGAAGGCGGAGCTCAGTAGCGTGATTGCACGATAATTGCAGCAATCCAGCTTGTCACCCTTTTTATATAGATGGGCCACACTATTCCTTCCATCCAATCCTCCTCCCAAATCTTGATAATTACCCAGTGCAGCGCCCTGATCAGTGCTTCACCACCGTATTTTAATAGCTTGCTTGGGAGATGGTCAACACCAGCAGCTTTGTTGATTTTCAACCTACCAATTTCCTCCTCAACTTCCTGAAGGGTTGGGTTCGGTCAACGTCATCTTCTGCGCGTGTTTCTATCTTTATTACCGTGCCACTTTCATTAGCTGTAACATTGACGTTCTGTGCGTTCTGTGCAGTGCTCATCGAAGTACTGCTTCCACCTTTCAATCCCCTCAAACTCTTCTGCGAGAAGGTTACCTTCCAGGTCTCGGTACATATCGGCTTGTGATACGTAGCCTTTACGCGAGTGTTCAACTTCCGGTAAAATTTGCGTGAGTCTTTAGCACAGTACAGTGATTCGATTGCTTCGCGGTCTCCAACTTCCCTCTAACGCTTTTTCCTGCGAAGAATAAAGTTTTGCCTGTTCGCTGCCTGTCTATACCGTTCCACATCTGCTCTCGTACGGCGTTGCAGCATTCTCACCCGTGCTGCATTCTTCTCCTCTACTAACTGCTTGCATTCGCCATCAAATCAGTCATTTTTTTTCGATTCGGTGCAGAAGTACCTAGTGTCACTATTGCAGTGCTACCAATGGCAGTTCGAATATCTCTCCAGCCATTCTCAAGAGTAGCTGCGCCAAGCTGCTCTTCCATAGATAGGACTGCTTCTAGGTGTTGCAGGTATTCCTGGGCAACTCTGGTTTACCATAGTAGCCCTCTTCAAAGGGTGCAGTCTATGTGAGTGTCTGTTCTCCGGGGTTTGTGACCATATACAGGATTCTGGTGCTGCTGGAAAAAGGTGAGAGCATCGAACGCAACCCGGATTCTGGCCGCCCGATGCTTTTGAGTAAACGGAGACTGCAGCATGCGCTGATGTGGAAAAGGGAAGGCAATGTGGCGAAACTTTCGGCCAACATGGTCATCGTCATGACGAAGCGGAAGTCTATACTGGCCGTGTCGGAAGCGCAAGTGGCCACACAGAAGCAGCGACTTAAAGTGCTCGTCAAGAATGTCTTCCCTGCGAAGCGTGAATAGACGTACTTGAAGCTCGACTGACTGGCAGGGGATAGGATATTTTACGTTCCCCAGGAAGGAGGCGAGCAGCGACAGAAAGTGCATCTCCCACGTGAAGTTCCCGAGGAAGGTCCTGTTGTGGCTGACAATCAGTGAGAAGGGATGTTAAAGCCGCTCTTGTTTTCTTCGGGAAGTGCGGTCAACGGGGAGATGGACAGCACGTGGTTCTTACCGGCAGTTGCGGCAAGAAACAAAACCCGAATGACGATGTCGTGTTCTGACCAGGGTGAAGGAGATACAGCGTTTTAAGATCCAAGTCTTTGACATCAATAGAAATTTGATAACTATTATCTGTTTTATTTCATCCATGCGATTTTAATGCAAGCATTAATAATAATTGAATAATTGATAAGGAAAGAGAATTGAACGGAGCTGAACTGTTACTGACTTGCCAAATGTTATTCTGTTTGCTGAAAAGTTTCTACGAAGACACCGGAATCAAATCAATTGTCATCTCAATGGACAGCAATTGGTGAACCTAGTCCAAAACCATCGATACCACACAATCAGCTGAAAGGTTATGGCTGGCCAACAATTGATACGTTGCGGATGCGTTTGCGTGAATTTGACAGTTTTCCCACAGGTTTTCTGCCAAATTTACGTCAACGGAACGCAAACGTACTTATTGTAGGCAAGCCTTCATGGCCTCAGTATTTTTGAATGCGCATTGCGTAATATTAAACGACTACATTGAGAAGGGGAAATACCATCACAAGTGAATGGTATATAGCGTTATTGGAGCGTTTAAAGGACACAATCGCGGAACTACGGCCCAAATATAAAAAAGAAAAAAGTGCTGTCATCGAGACAACGCTCCATGTCAACAGTCAATCAAAACAGTAGAAAAACTACATGAATTAAACTTCAAATTGCTGGTACTGGCTACTCAGTACTGGCTCTTCGCCGAGCTTAAAAAAAATGCTCGCCCGTAAGAAAAGTTGTTCCAATGAAGAACGAACAAAGCTGAGGCCTATTTTGAAGCAAAAGTTTATCAAAAGTAGTTTTGGAATTGGAAAACTAGGAAAATTTTAATTAACACATGACTTTATCAATGGTAACATTGGTCATGATTATCAAAAACTAACAAAAAACAAAAACTGAAACATTTTGTCAAACTATCACCGCAAGCAAATTCCTTTAAATTCCACTAGAAAAAACTTATCCTTTGAAAGATAGACGAGTGCTCGACTTTTTTAAAGTGATAAAGTAAAGTTAATTTAAGTTTTCCTAGTTTTCCAATTACAATTGTTCTAGATTGCCTGGGACACCTAAATAGATACTGTGAAGCAATTTCCAACCAACCATGGCAATAAGTGATTTTTAAGGAATGGAAATTACATAAAATAATTTCCAGATTAGTAGCCTACGGCTATAGCAAACGGATTTCAAATCGATCCAGCTATAAACATACCAACAGAATCGATCGAATAGCGAAATTTGGTAACACTTACATACCTTTGCAATTTGCTCTAAATTGGAGTTGAGAACTATTTGAGCCTCCTCTGTGCTTCTGTCTTGCATTTGCTTCTGCCACCTCAGCACCTCTGCGTAAACGTCCATATTATCCTCTTCGCCCTGCAAAAAACGATCGAAAAATTAGCCAAATTTCGTGACCAATGTTATCATGCCGTCAACTATACCAACCCATCGGAAGTTGTTGATATTATATATCCGCGATTGCAAGTAGTGAATTTTGTACATGAGAAAACACGAAAACAGTGCTAACACTATCGCTAAAATTATTCCTACATGTATAACACCAAAATCGGAGGGAAAGATTTGTTGTAGCCTATTTCTAAGTCTTGTTAGAATGCTAGTTTTAGCGTTACTAGTACTATTATTTTGATAGGGGTTATCACTAAAGCTGGTTTTTTCTCTAAGAGTGGCGTTGCCGGATGTCTTTAAAATTGCTGCGGATGCTATCAGTGCCGCTGGTGCTTTGATGATTATCTCTTTCTGTACCGATTTTATACTTTTCGAAACTGTAAGAATAGTAATTATTGAGCTTTATTGAGCTTTGCTTCCAAATATTGTATTACTCACCATCGAGAGACCGCTTAATGCCATCAACCACCGTTTGCTTATCGTTAGAATCACCCGAATCAACTACGTCAGACTTTTTATCTTTCACTTGGGAAGAACTTTCGTTACCACTAATTGAGCAGCTGCTGTCATCCTCCACCGAGCATTCAGACACCTCAACGTCCGGTAATTTCTGTGCTGATGGTTCCTCAATTTCTACTGGTGCAACCGGGCGCCACACACTGCACATCAATCGGTAAGCGGCTTCCCGACTCATGAAGCTACCGAACACGTGACGATCGTCACAGGTTGTGACACCAACCGCGTTTGGGAACATTTTGGCTGTCTTTTCCTTGGAGATTTTTATCACTGACACCGTCGGAATCAAGAGCTACGAATTAAGAGCAAAACGAATGTCATTATAAAGTTTACGCAATTCATGTTAATGTTATTACCTTTGTTACATAACCAAAAACATTGGAGTAAAATGCAAAATAATTTTGCGTCACATAAAGATGGCCTTGCAGAAGGATATCACTAATTAATGCACAAGAAAAGTCTGTGAAATAAAATAAAAAAAAAAGATTGTATTTATTACGAATGATTTCTAGATTTTTTTTATTTGATTGTCGAGATTTTCAGACACGTCGCTTTAAATCCGTCTCTTTTGTAACATGTCTTGTGAGTTGTGATTTCTGTGACTTTTTTGTGAAGGTTTGTTGAAATTAACAACATTTATTAAGAACAAGCTAGCTGAACTGGGGAGTGTGTAGTTGAATTTAAAAAACTAAAATTTCAATATGGATCAAGCTCTCCATTGAAATTTGCGTTTCAAATTGTTGAAACATTGAAGATTGCGATTTCAGGTAGCAATATAGATTTGATATCAAAGAATAATAGGGTCGAACGAAGCCAACTTACAAATAGAGGGCAACCCGTATCGCGTTAGAATACTGGTACGAATCTTACCGAATAACGTACGAATTACCCAAAAGGTATTTGAGTGACTACGACGAGAGATGAACCAGCCCAGGGCTGAAATTCTCGATAATCGAAGTTTTCGTAGAAGTACAGTACACAGCCCAGTTAGCGAATGCTGCTCGGTAACTGGGTTGACATTTTAAATGTAAATAAATTTCGAGGGGGCTTTCGATCAGAGATCGGTTGGAATATTTCATTGCACAATACATAAATTAAATAATGTTTTTATGTCTTCTACGTTAATGCGAAGTAGCTGTACATTGTTCAAAATGTTTTAATTAGTTTGTATGAAATTACGACTCAATTCCGTAGAATTTAACAACTTTTCAATCCTCTAGGAAACATATATGCCTTTTTCATGCCCCTTGCTGATTTTTACAACAAAATTTCAAATGTTCATTTTTGAAGTTTATTTGCTTTTTAACTGGGTAAGAGCAAAATCATCATAACTATTGGTACGATTGACCAGAATGTTTAAAAAAAATTCTGAAGAATTGGCTGCTTCTATTCATCCAGAGGTACACATGTTCTGGGTTATTTTGACATTAAAAGTGGCTCAGGAATTGTATCTAAGAATAACATCAAGATTGTACCATAGGACTACAATCCTTCAAACACCCCAGAACTTCTTCGAATAGGAAGTTTTTTGGTTATTGTTAAGTTAAACCTTGGATAATTTGGAAATAAATGGAGGTAATGGTATACTGCGAATTTTTCTTTGGTTAGATTTTGTTGTGCGCATCCATTATATAACCTACCCATTTAATAACTGACTTTAAACATATATACATGTTGTGCCCTAATTAGTCAATGAATCAAATTGGAAAGCGATGATAAATCAATTCCAAAGGAACGATATGAGTTGAAAATCTGATCAAATGTATTAGAAAAATGGTCGGTACTCACAATTCAAAACCTTTTCATCTTCCACCTGGGTGAAGTGTCGGGAAAACTTTTTCTGTCTTGAGCTGCTGTACTCTTTTTTCTTTTTTTCCTTTTCTGGCTTCTCCAACTTTTCGATGGCATCATTTTTGGCGACTGATTTTGACGGATGTGGACTGGAGCTTCTTATGGTTGGCGATACCAATAGTGGAGAACCCGTGAGAGATTTTAAAGATCTGAAACGGAATAGAGAATAGACAATACAATATAGACGATGAACGATTGAACGATGCGGCATTAAATATATTTAGATTCACCATTCTCATTAACAATTGTGGTGAGAAAGATAAGATTTCCACGTCCAATTTTCGTATATTTACGACTTTTTAATTCTCGGAAAACGAAATTTATGTACTTTTTAGGTATGCAAAGTATTGCAGCTTGATGTCAGCAAACAGCTTGATCACATTCTACGAATTCTGTTTTTATCACTTCAAGCACGAAATACGTAAATAATTGCAAGGTTTTGAAGGAAATGAAGATATGAAGAGAAAGTATAAGGCTGAGAAATTGAATAGAAGAACGTTTAACGTTCCTTTGTTCCATATTGGTTTCATAAAATTTATAATTATTTATAATTTATATTTAATATATAAAATTTGATTTAATCACTTGTCATGTCGGCTAAAGTTACGCGAAAAATAGTGCGAATGGAGATAACTGGTTTATAACAGGACCTACTGTGTTAGACAACCGACTCAAATTTTTTTATGTATTTTTTACAATCCTACTATCTTTCTTGAGTTTGTACCAAATATAAATGGCTTCAAAAAATGAGTAGATATTCGTTTATCCGAATGGTAAAATTTTACTTCGAAAATAATTTTCAAAAGCGAATTTCAAAGAAAATTAATAGCTAACATTTGGTATGACCGTCATTATTTCGGATTACTTCAAAAATACAGTTTGGCTTCGAATCAAAGAGCTTTTGCAGTGTTGCCATGTTGATTTTGCCCCAACATACGTGAATTGTTGTTTAATATTTTCAATGATATCAAACTGACGTATGTTTACATAAACCATTGTATCCTAGATTCCCTAGAGGTATGGAATAGCGATCCGGACTGCAAGCCGACTAGTCCAGTAGCGGATTTTTTTTTCTCGACAAACTCCGATTTGTAGACATGAATAGATGCATTGTCGTGCTGAAAAATGTTATCGTTATTAGCGTCGTTCTCAATGTGCTCCATTAAAACGTCTTTATAAGCTCTTATACATGTTGGAATTCATCCGGGTTGAATCGAATAAAATCGAAAGCTTTGCATGGTAGGAGAAGGCACCCCAAACAATCAGATTTCCACCCCCAAAGCTTCGCTTTGATCTCACGACGCCAGTTTGATTGCAATCATGCCACTAGCAACTGTAATAGTCCGATCCGCCTAAATGAAACTACTCCTTGTCAGAAAACACAATATTTCGCCGTTCAGCCTTCAAATCAATGTACTTCCGGTTTGCTTTTGAGCCGGTTTTGCTTATGAATGAGGGTAAGCTTTGGCTTTCCTTGCGGCTTCTTCTATTCGATGTTCGGAGAATCATTTAAAATTCGAACAATTTGTCGGGGAGGCCTGCCAAATTCGAGTTTGTGTTTGCAGATAAATTTGCACGTTTATACATGATTTGGCAAGGCATCTGTAGCTGCGGTAGCAAGACCAAGGTTTTCATCACTGATAAAGCATTTAACTCAGAGCTGTACAGAACAGAATGCCTCTAGAAGCGAGTATTGCCATTCTTCAGATCCCACAATGAACCTGTCATGTTTTGGCCAGATTTTGAAAGCTGCCATGAAAGTAAAACAGTGACACAGTGGTATGAAGCCAACGGGATTCAGTTTAAGGAGTGTATCGAATATAAGCTACCCACAAACATTTGCTTTGTGCGCATGTATTTGTGATGGTTTTTTATGCTCTGAACACTGCATGCTGTGCGTTTGACTGTCAGCTTTCTTTTGTTTACTACATATTCTACGTTTTCAAAATGTCGCGTATTGAAAAGGAAGTGAAAATTAGGGTTTCGGACACATGGCTAAGTGAGAAGGGTATTACTATGCGAAAATTGGCGAAGCGGTTTGGAATTCATCATGCGAGTGTTAAAACCATCATTAATAAGTTTGGGGAACACTATTCTTTGGATGAGCTACCAGGAAGAGGCAGAAAACCCGGTTCTTCCAACCCGAAACTGGAGCAGAAAGTGGTATCTCTAATCATGAAGAACAAATCAATGTCAATACGTGATTTGGCCAAAAAAGCAGGAATGAGTGTCGGAATGATCCAGCGTATCAAGAGGCGAAACCACCTGAAGACCTACAAGAAGCAGAAAATCTCGAAACAAAGTGCAGAACAGAAGAAGCGAGGGCCCGGAAATTGTATTCGCGTCTTTTGCAGCGTCCGGATGCATGCGTTTTGATGGACGATGAGACCTATGTAAAGGAGGACTCAAAAGCCCTTCCAGGTCCACAATACTTTACTGGCGTCGTTAGGGAGGATGTGAGCGATGCGGACAGGTCGATTCAAGTGGAGAAATTCGGTCGAAAGGTACTGGTATGGCAAGCAATATGTTCGTGTGGTTTGAAGTCAACCATTTTTTTACACTACCGGAACTATAAATGCCGAAATCTATCGATCTGAGTGTCTCCAGAAGAGATTGTTGCCTTTATATAAGAAGCATAGTACACCTCCACTGTTTTGGCCGGATTTAGCGTCGTCTCACTATGCCAAAACCACTCTCAATTGGCTTGCTGAAAAGGGTATAGATTTTGTTGAGAAAAATATCAATCCACCAAATTGCCCTCAGCTTCGACCCATCGAACGTTACTGGGCAATCGTGAAGAGGGTCTTCAAGAAGACTGGTAAGGCAGCTGGGAACATGCAGGAGTTTAAAAAAAAAATTGGGCTCAAGCGTCCAAAAATGCGATGCAACACTTGTTCGGAACTTGATGAAGAGCATTCGATCCAAAGTTCGAAAATTCGTGAAGGAATAACTTAAATTTCATCCGGTCTTCATTATGTTCAAGTTTAATCTCAAATAAAGGATTAATAAATCTACAATAAAGGATTAATTTTTTGTATGAATAAAATATCGGTTTTCAACATAATTTGAAAGAAAGTTTGTGGATAGCTTATTTTCGATACACTCCTTATACCAAAAGAACTCAACCCACCAAACTGTCCCCAGCTCAGGCTTAGAGATTTTTGACTATTATGAAGAGGAAGCTGAAGGTGAATGGCAGTGTCGTCAAATGCATCAATTAATTGAGAACCAAGTGGAATAAGATTGCTAAAACGATGGATGAGAATAATGGGGTGATGAAGCGTATTCCGGGAAAAGTCCGCAAATTTCTTCGAAATCGAGATGATTTTTTTTTGTATTTTCCCTCTAAAGTTCACATAAGATCGCACATTTTAGTTAAAACAGAATACTATTTTGTTTCCTAGAGGGTTTGAGCTGTTTAGTGGAATACTTGTAACTATAAATTAGAAGAAAAATTAGTAATCTCCATTTAATTCCAACTACCTTTGCTTATCTTCGACAGATACGCGTATTTCGTCTACAATGTGCAGACTTCTTCAGTGTCTCGTACTAATAACTCGACTACTATTTTGTTAATAATTCGAAATATGCGCAGTATTTTATGTTCCAATTCTAACTGGGCCACACCGTAGCATCAACACTTGGAGTTCAGTGTTCGATATTTGATAGCGTTTTAATGTTCGGATGTCGGATTTTGTATTTTAGCTTAAAAAATTGGGGATTAATGCTATATATTGAAACTTTTTTGATGAGATTTCGTACCGATTTCTTGCTTCGACCAATTTTTCGTGTGATTGAGACATTAGAGTGATCAACTTGAACAACTTTATAATACGCTGTTTTTTCTCCGTCAGACGAGTACGTTTCGCAATCTCTAATATTATGACACAAAGCGTTGACAATTTCTAAATTTTATCATCAATTAACACAAATCAAATACAATACGATTGACGTACCTTAATGATTTTAAATTGTTTAACTGATACGTGTTAAAATCGCGTTAAAGTATTTACATCCGCCGTTAGCGGTTTGAAAGTGATTTCCAATGAAAATGGTTCAAGTACACTACCACAATGATCAAAGATATCTCAATTTAAAACATGTTTTCCATACTTTTGCTAAGCCATTTACAAAATCATAGCGCTTGGCTAAACGAATGTCTATATCACTGAATCTATGCGCAAACATTGATTTATACCACTACCTTGGTCAAAGTGCGCCAAAAACTCTCCGTTGTAAACAACCTTAAGCACTAACGCTCGTCACAGTACACATTGTGGAATAAGTGATTGTAAAGAATTGCTTTTTGTTTCAGTATCATTGATTCAACATGGCTTGGAATGTTTTTGTTTTGAATATTGTTATCATCATAAGCACCAGGAAAAGTATCGTATTAAAACACAACCAATCCGTTTATAGTTATTCAGTGTTCGTTGCCTTCTAAACCCTATAAAATCTGCTCCAAATTGCAATTGACATCGAAGTTTCCAAACCTAGTTCATTTATTTAATCAGGCTCTTTGTCCCATTCCACTTATTCAGGGGTAAATCAATCAGAAAGTTTATATCACTATGGGTCTTTTCGCGCTTTTTGTACTGTCTTATTTAATCGTATTGAGTTTTAGATGTATGAAGGGTATTGATTTGACATAAGAGCAAGTAAAACGCACAATATCCTGTACAGGGTGGCAAAGATTGCCTATCAATGTTTTTTGTCTCAGTGTATCTCTTGTCCAGTTTTGTTTACCGAAATATGTATATTTTTCATTGTACATGTAATGATATAGCATGTGAAGAATGTGAATTCATAAAGGGCTTAAAACCAATTGCAAACAATGAATTTAAAAGATGATTTCTAACAAATCTCATAACAATCTTGTGAATTGTTAGCAGCACCTGGTAGAGGGATGTTTGGTTTACCATTTGCTGAAGTTGTATCAACAATCAATATGCAACTAGCGATTTGAAATTGGTTCACTGTTGTAGAACCCCTTGGTCCGAATTACACCTTGAAGCCAGCACCTTGTTATACATATTTGCGTCTTGTTTTGATTTGATGTGTTATTTTGACAGAATATTTGAGAGAGTGTTCGTGTGAGTTCATTATTAGGGGCGCATTATTAAGCTTGGGACCGAGCTTGGAACCGATGTTCTAGTATTGACTGAGCCAAGAAAAAAATCGTTTTTGTATGGGAGCTACTGGTCTTAAAGTTAGTCTATGGTTGTATATCGTAAGACTCGTTTGAAATCATTGTCACAATTGCCTTTAGGCCTTAATCATGAATTACTCAAGATTTGTTTTGAAAAATTGTTTGTTTTAATTTGTGTTATAAATAAGGACGTAAACAATAGCTTGTAGTAAATTTATATTCTTAGAAGTTCCTAGAACTTTAGACCGTGTAAGATCTAGGACAGCTTAAATACATAGGCGTAAACGAGAGATTTATCTTCCGCATCATAAACAAATACAACGAGACGGGTACGTAAAAAATCAGTCAAAAGCATGGACCTCATCCAATGGTTAGGACCAAAATGATGATTGAACGCGTATGGAAGCAAATTTTTCGGAATCCACCACAAGCATTGCGAGTGATGGCCAAGAATCTGAAAATTTCCCTTACGTCGATCGAGAAAAAGTTCACACGTGATTTGAAATTTAAATCGTATAACAACAACGAATTCACGGAATGACAAAAAAACAGAAGAAGGCTAGACTGATTATAAGCAAGGAGTTGCAGCAGTGGCATACTGATGGTGAGATTTTCTTTCCCGATAAAAAAAAGTGTCTGCTTCAGGATAGTCACAACCATCAGAATGATAGAGCACATACAGCGAAGCTGGCAAATGTTCCCAAAGGTAGGTCGGCTGTGTAGCGGTTCCAAAATGTGTCGAGCGTGAGGGTATGAGGTGGAGTTTCAGAAAACGTCAAACCTCCACAGGTAACCAATGCGCAATTCCAAAGCGTCTTTTCTGCAGCCTATCAAGCAATTAAGTCGCTCTAAATGCAACATAAATACCACTTTTGGCCCAATATACGGCTGTTTAACTGCAATGCTATGATAATGCTCCATTAATGCTATTTTGCATTCGAAATGCTTATTACAGGCTACAAGCATTTAAATAGCATTTGGAATGCAACTTTACAACAGATAGCATTCAAGATGCTGGTATAATGCTAATGTAATGCTTGTAGCATCTGAAATGCAGGTTCAGGATTGATTTAATGTATATGCTAATGCTTAATGGTTACCTGGGTCACTTATTTTCACAGAGTCAGGAGAAAAAATCAACACTAAATACAACATTGAACATGTTTTGAAGAATCACTTGGAACTCCCCGCTTCGAAATTGATTCTAGACGGTTGCTTCTTGTTATAAATCTAAAGCAACCCAAGAGTGTTGTCGCCAAAATTTGCGTCATTTCATATAATCACAAGAATGGCTTGCCTCGTTGCCAGTTCTCAATCCTTTGGATTCCTTTGTATGGAAATGCATGATCAGTAAAATTGGAAACACAAAAGGTCACACTCTTGAATCTTTCAAGAAACTCTTGCTCAATAATTGGGACAATATGCCTCACGAACCGGTACGTGAAAGTGAAGATCACAAAAAAAGATAAGAGGTTCAAACTAAACTTGTACTTTCTTAACAACAAAACATGACTTTGTAGGAAATAAAGCGTTTGTTGGTTTGTGTTTTAATGAGCATTTATTTTACTAAGCAACCGTTGCCACCCTGTAAAGGTCAATGAAAAGTATCAAATTCGAAGTAGATGGTTTATGCATAGAGTTTGACAGTATTTTGATGGAGTAATTTCGTCAATAGAGCGGTGGACAACGGAATCGTGGCAACATAAGTCAAATTAGGGATGCAATACAACAGTTTACGAACATCGGCAGGCAGCAACATGGAAAAAAAAATCTGAGTTTACCTTGTGATGTAAATAACAAAGCATGTTAAATTGTATCACATTCCACTCCCAGCCACTTGCAAGAACGATTCCTAACAAATACGTGTTTTTGCATACAATTATGTCAACAATGTATGAAATGTCTCAGAACTTTACACGTTTTATAATGGGATCTAGAAGCCTGGTAACTAGAAATAAAAACGATACTCTAAAGAAAGACAATCATCAGCTTGAAACTTTTCAGCATGTGAGGGAAAATTGATATTTGTTGTAATAAAACATACGTTTAACTTATGTTTACAGTGTAATGTTGGCCAAATTTCATTACAATTTGTCAAGAGGTTATTGGGATGGCATCGGAACATGAGCAGTTGGCCGTTTCTGAGGAGTTAGGGAAGAAGAAGGTGGACAAACTAATCAAAAAGTTCTTGATTTGGTAGGCCATCTGTAGATTTGGAGAGGTTTGAATCACGAAGGGTACCATGAATGGTCAAATCTACCGAGACGAGTGCCTCCAGACGTGCCTGCTGCCCTTCCTGGGGTCTCACTTGCGAAGTTTTGGGCCATCATGTAGGCAAAACTTTGTAAAACTTCGTAATAGAATCAAAAGAAGGCAAAAGGAGGCAACGTGCAACCATTCGGTCATGGAGAGAAAAATCATAAACCAATGAGATAAAAACCTAACCATAATTTTGTAGTTTATTCCCTGAATGTTTGAAGAAAATCCAACTTAAAAATGAATTTTTGGCGTCTGTGTCTAATTTTTTTTTCGAGGATTGTCTATTACTGGCCAAATTCTAAATGGAACAGACTTCAGGATGCTTTTCACATCGCAAGCAAAAATTTTCAAATGAGTATACCAATTTTGAAGTTTTCATTTTAAACGGATTAAACAAAAATATTAATTGGTTAAAAAAAAAATGGTGAAATAAAAACTATAACAAATGAATTTATATTACATCATATTTTGATATTTATTTCGTACTGATCCCATTCTGAGAAATAAACTAGGTTTTCTTGCCGAATATTGTTCGTTCAAAGCATTCAAAATATATGTTTTCATTAGTTTGTACTAACAATATTTTTCTAATTATCCCAGTGACGGTCAGGCAGTGGCATAAAATCGAAGGCAGCTGATGTGCCGGAAGAAAGGAAGATGATGAATCTGTTCAAGTGTCGATCGAATCTTGCGATTCGCAATGTGGCAAAGAAGGCGGCTGTTTCAATCTAGTTTTAAGATGAAGCGTGTCGGCTTCTACGTCTACAAGGTCTGGAAGGCACCAAATCGGAACGATAAACAAACCACGGTAGCCAAAATCAAAGACAGAAAGCCAAAATCTAAGCCACGTCACAGTTGGCCGTTCCTGAGGAGGTAGGGAAGGCCAAATTCTAAATGGAACAGACTTTATAATTCGTGAAAAAGGATATCCGCCTAACTGTCCGGATCTTCGGCCAATTGAACGGTATTGGGCGATTGTTAGGCGGCACTTTCGGAAGGAGTGTCCCAAAACATGCAAGAATTCCAGAAAAACTAGACAGCAGCCACCAGGAAAGTCAAAAAAGCAACTGTGAATAATTTAATGAAGAATGTCAAGTCCAAAGAGCGGCCGTTTTACAGAAATTAAGATTTTACTTAACATAAACAGTGAAATGCAACAACTATTCGGTACACTCTTTACGTTATAAACGTGTCTGACGATTGCTAGGACGACCGGATAAGCAGGAATCCGAATCCAGGATGCCAGCCACCGGAAGAATAGTGTTCAGTGTTTGAAAATGTAATCTAAATGTTTCCATCAGAGATGTCCGGAACAAATTGGAGGTAGCACACACGACACTGCAAAAAGCTAAGAAATAAGCCGGGCTATCAATGTACATGGTTATAGTGACATCCAATAGAGATGATACAATACACTACAGCCAAAGAATGCGTAAGTTGTACACGACATTGTTGACCAAGTTTGATTGGGTCGTATTGATGCTTTCAAGCAGTTCCCAAATCAAAAGTTTGAAGAAGTTTACTTCCATAATCAGATTTTTATTACACTTTACGTGAGCGAACGATTCCAAAGTTTAGAAGATATTTACTTAATAATGACAATATTTTGACTTAGGGTGAACATTGTTAAGATAGAATGAAAGACGAAAGTATAGAATTGTTCCGTAAGAGAACAGCATTGGTGAAGTTGTGTACAGACTTTATTGAACTGCCAAATCAAATAGCCATTTCATAATCTCAGGAGTATTTGAGAAGAGTGAGATACAGGTAATAGTGTATTTACCAGCACAGCTATAAGGAATGGCCACTCGATTTGATCATATAATGCCTTCATATAATGCCTTCATATAATGCCATAATATAATGCCTTCATATAATGCCAACACGAGGTATTTGAAGTTTCTGTAGTTAGATTAACAATTTTGGAACAGAAATACATAGTAAGAAATTTTGAATATTTATGTACCTACTAGCTGACCCAACGGACTTCGTTCCGTCTAATATTAATTTATCGCTTGCAATATCTTTAAAATCGATTCACACAATAAATCGGTATTCGATATTTACATCGCTTTTTTTTAAATGGCATGAATGTCCTTCATTGTTGTAGTCAATCTAAAAGTGACAGCCAATTGTTATACTGGAGTACTTGGATATTTTCAATTTTGGCTTCTTAAAGTATGACAAAGTCAAGTAAAAGTATGGCAGTCATTATGTTGCGTATTATGTTATAATACTGAAGTTGTTTTTTTTAAGTTCCAACGCATGAAAAATTATTAATTTTTGTATGATGTCTTGCCGGATCGATATAAATTGATTGCAGTGCTGTAAGATATCATAAAAAACTTTCCAAAACAACAACGTTTTGTGCATTTTCAATGTGACAATTTAGCTCTGGCATCTGAATTGAAGATATTCTATTAACTGATTGTTGGAAATTGGGTATTTCTTGATGTTTGCTTAGTTTGAAGGTGAAGAAATTTGAATTTATTGTATTCAAAATCATTCATTTGTGATTTTTCTGTATTTTTGACAAACAACATATAATTTATACAAACCATATTTGAATTTTTTATGGAAAAATGCCTAGTTTAGTTTTTTTAATTTTCGGACTTTTCCTTTAATGTTTTCCAACTTTTCTTTTTTCTATAAACCATTGTTGGGCAAAAAGAAACAAATCATCCGAAGACACCGTCAAGATTGGTTCAGCCGTTCTCGAGTTTTAGCGTCACTAACAAACAAACATTCATTTTTATATATATAGAAGAAAGAAGAAGATAGAAGAAGAAGAGAAGAAGATTTGAAGATATGATAATTTTTTTATGGAAAAATGCCTTGTTTAGTTTTTCAATTTTCTGACTTTTCCATTAATGTTTTCCGACTTTTCTTTTTCTCTAAACCTTTGTTGGACAAAAAGGAACAAATCATCCGAGGACACCGTCAAGATTGGTTTAGCCGTTCTCGAGTTTTAGCGTCACTAACAAACAAACATTAATTTTATATATATATATATATATATATATATATATATATATATATATA
>JASCZW010001319.1:0-29914 GCA_034211315.2 Aedes japonicus | reverse complement strand
TGTACTTCAGAACGTTCAGTTACACGTGTTAGCACCCTCATTTACTCCGACACCGAAGCGAGCCGAATATTGTCCGGTCGTAGTTGGCATTGACGTCGCAAAGTTTCGATTTTCCTTTCCAGTGTCGCTTTCGACGAATAATGCGCACAAGAGTTTGTAGGTGGAATAGAAGGTATTAGTGCTGGCTTGCTGGCCAACGGAAAAACTAGCGCAAAGGAAAACAGTTTATCATACAGCACCTACACCGCATTAATCATACATAAAATTCGACCTGCCCCCGGCAAGCCGGCAGCGGATAAGGAATGGGCTGTGGGGGTCGACGGGCAGCAGCACTCAGTTCTAAGAAGCATACCTTCGCCAGCTTTAGCAAATTGTCGTCGAGTAGAATGCTGCCTACTCCGTGCTGATACATAAAAGCATTCGGGGAAAAAGGCATCTCCGGCATGTGGGACTGAAACGGAGAGCGTGCGACCCGGAGGATAGTTAAATATTTAAACTTTTGAACGACGGCGGAATGAACCTCGGTGTTGTTTTAGAAATGGCTTCTTTTTTTTCTGTGGAAGCATCCGACAATGGCTTTGTCACAGTTTTAAGTTTTTGTTTTGTTTTTTTTTTCCGTTCCAGGTTTGCTCCTGTTGGTTTGGAGCAGTCAGTGCCATTGGGGTACTTCATTTCGGTTAAGTGTGTGTTATTTTGTTTCAGTCCTGAAAGACTGGTGCTATTTCTCTTTAGTTTAGGACACTCGCTCACATCCAGCCAACGTACGCAGATTGAATGAAAAAGTGAAATCGGTTTGTGGCTTTCAAATTCGGCTTCTGCCCATGCAAGAGAGCAGCAGGAAGAAGTACCGAAGCAGGACGATGTTTTTGTTCTGAATTTTAATTGAGTTTTGAGTGTCGCAGCTGGTGCCCAGGAAGTTTTAACTCATTTTCAATTGTGGTCCCACCACCGCAGCCTGGGATTGCCGTGTTTTCCTCGGTGGCTGCTGGTTGCGAGTGTTCCGGGTGAATTCGATGAGTGTGTTTCGGTGTTGGAAAAGCGAGTGCTTCGTGGTTGGAGAAAAGTAGTAAATGACTGTCGGTATTATTCGATGTTGCAAGCGTAGTCCGATTAAGGTAGTTATTTTGGATGGCCTTTAATGTTAGGGTTGGATAATCTCGCGGTAGAAGACGGCCTCTGACTTGACATATCCCTCTTCGGTTGCTACGTAGGTTAGTCGCTAGCTAGGATACCGACTATTTAAACGCCCCTCGTTAATCGGTTAGTTTTGTTTCATCCTTCTGTAGAGCTAAAACAACTGCATCCATTCATTAGGATTATTGCGAAGCCTCCTGCGTTCTGGGGTTCATCTGCCGGATTGCTAAAGACTTCACGGATTGCTACTGACTTAAATCGTTGTACTGCTCCTTGTGTCGTTCTATATTAGAGCATTGCTCGATTGTGTGGACTCCTCATTACAACAACGGTGTCGTTAGAGTAAAGGCTGTTCAACGACGGTTTTTGGGATTAGCGCTACGTAAACTACCGTGGACGGACCCCTATCGTTTGCCAAGCTACGAAAGCCGTTGCCATCTGATTAACCTGGAGTCCCTTGTTAGCCCGTAGAGATACAGCCAAGGCTTTGTTAATCGCAGACATCTGGCAAGGCCGCATCGAATGTCCTGATCTTCTGGAGCAAATCAACATCAACGTGCAACTCCGAGCCCTGAGGAATAGTTCGATGCTGCGGTTACCTCCACAGCAAACCAATTACATCATGTTTGGCGCAATTGGCGGTTTACAAAGACTCTTTAATAGAGTTTCCGCCTTGTTTGATTTTGACGTGACATCGTATGTTTAGTCGTTTTTTAAAGACATGTCTAATTCGCATCGATAATGTATATTTTTTGTTTGTTTGATGTCATGACCATTAATATACTATAACAAATAAGAAACTGAAAGTGTACCAAGTGTTACTGTTTCAAATTACCGTACCGAAGGAGTAAGGTCACCACATTATCCAAATCGAAAGAAAATTTACGATCTTGTGGAAATTGTTTTGTCGAATCTATGAAGAGCAAATATAAGGAAAATGCAGCCTTCACCTACATACTGCAAACATTTCCAAAATTATCAGATGCCAAAATAACGGCAGGAGTTTTCAATGTTGAGGGCCATTGCAAATAAAGAATGCAATTAATATTTTGTAAATATTATCTGTAAATAAATACACCCAAGAAAAAAAAATCCTGAAATTCTCTGTAGAACTTCCCTGAAGCTCCCTGCAGAGCTTCCCTGAAGTTCTCTTCTGAGCTTTCCTGAAGTTTTCTGAAGAACTTATCTGAAGTTCTCTGCAGAATTTCCCTGGAGTTTTCTGCACGTTTCCTGAAGTTTTCTGCAGAATTTCCCTGAACTTCTCTGAAGAACTTCCCTTAAGTTCTCTGCTGAGCTTCCTCGAAGTTTTCTGAAGATCTCTGTAGAACCCCCCTGCAGTCCTCTGTAGAGCTTCCCTGTAGTTATCTGCAGAATTTCCCTGAAGTTATCTGCAGAATTTCCCTGAAATTCTCTGCACTTTGCCTGAAGTTTTCTGCAAAATTTCCCTCAAGTTCACTGAAGAATTTCCCTGAAGTTCTCTGCAGAACCTTGCTAAAGTTTTCTGAAAAACTTTCCAGAAATTCTTTCCATACTTTCCTGAGGTTTTCTGAAGAACTTCCATGAAATTCTCTGAAGAACTTCCATGAAGTTCTCTGCAGAACTTCCCTAAAGCTCTCTGCAGAACTTCCCTCAAGTTCTCTGCAGAACCTCGCTGAAGTTTTCTGAAGAATTTTCCAGCATTTCTCTGCGAAACTTTCCTGAAGTTTTTTGAAGAACTTTCATTAAATTCTCTGAAGAACTTCCATGAAGTTCTCTGCAGAAGTTTCCAGAAATTCTCTGAAGAACTTCCACGAAGTTCTCTGAAGGACTTACTCGAAGACTAATTTAACGGAAGAACGTACCAAAAATACTCATATTGAGGAGGCTCTTATGTGCGGTAAACATTCATCACATAATTCACAAGTAGACCAGCGCCATGCAAAAAGTTCTGAACTATAAAGTGGACCGTCTGGAAGACCATGGTTCCCCGAAAAATATCCTGAGAACAATGAATTCATACTTGATTTTACAACTAAATTTCCTGAAAACAGTAGATTTATACACGATCTAGATCTCAAAATATACCCAACGTTCATATGTATCCTGGCGCCACGGACCGGCGAGTTCATAACCAATGTTAGCATCATACGAAAGACCTCAATCAACCAAACATCCTTGTCGAAAACTCCAACTTGCTATATTTCAAGGATTTCGAGATTCAGCTTATAAAGTAAGTTTACATTCATACAAGCGCCGCGTAGTGAAATAATTCTGAACTGTTTTTTCCATCCTGAAGGCCTTGATCTAAAGATCGATTCAAAGTAATTTTGGACGCATTCAAGTGATCTTAACTCAAGAATTAAACAACATACACGGATGATCAAAACGTCAAAGAAAAGGGTATTTATTCAGCTTTCAAATGATATAAAAACAAGTTATTACATTTTACCGTTTCGAACGAACTGTCGCACTTTACTTGTGATCGATGCCATCATGATCTGCACAGTCGCTGGTGACAGTGTACCGGCGACCTTATTCCACTTTAAACGCATTTGTTGTGCATTTGTCACTTCTTTACCGCATCCTCGAAGTTTTCGCTGGAAAATTGCCTAATATTTTTCGATCGGTCTAAGCTCAGGCCAATTCGGAGGATAAATCTCTTTGGCGACGAAATTAACATTGTTTGCAGCATACCATTCTAGTACTTCCTCAGAGTAGTGGCAGCTGGCTAGATTCGGCCAAAACATAACGTTGGTCTTGTGTTGCCGAATGAAGGGTAAGATCCGCTTTTTCAGAGACTCTTTAATGTGAACCTTCGGCGTCATTGTGTGAGATGTGATAAAAAAATCTTGGTTTTAAGGCCACAACTGCTAGAAATAAATTCATTAACGACTTCAACCATATCCAAATCATTGGCCATGTGCTTGTGAAAGTGTAGTAGAGATATAGAATTGAGTTGTTGTTGTCCCATACTGGATCTCACATAGGTTTTCAACCTTGAGAGCAGGTTTTCAACCTTCGACGAACGCTCAGCAGTAGCAGAAGATGTCGTAATGGTGAACATCCAAGCATTTTGGGCTGCCACCATACGAGCTCTGAGTAGAAATTATCAGAACCCAAATTGGTTTTTTTCCACCTTCATTTACTGATAGGTGATTACATGTTGCGGATCTTCCGAGTGGCCAACATAAATGGTGTTCCGATCAAAATTTTTGTCAAACAGTAATGTGTGTAAGTCCATCAAATTTTTAATTAATAATTCTAATTCTTTTACTTTTTCAAATTCAGTTAATACAGAATACAGGAAAAGTATTCAGCTAAGCTTCCTTTTTACCAAATGCGAATTGCCGGGTCTTTCGTTAAACACCTGCCATAAGATGTTGTACAGTCTCCTTGTCCACTTTATTCACCGCAGAACGCCAGTTTGCCTTGAACTGTTTCTCGCTCACGTCAGCTTTTTGAGTCTTCTTAAGGTTCCGCTTGACGATGGCCCAATATTGTTAGATTGGGCGGAGCTCTGGCGTGTTGGGAGGGTTCTTGTCCTTGGGCACGAGTTTTATACTTAAGTGACGGGTCGATTCCGATTTTGAAGGACATTATCATAACTTGGTTACTTAGCCTTATTTTGATTGCCTTTCAAATAGTCAAAATTTCATCATACAAACCCTTCGAAAGTCCTGAAGTTTTCGTTTTCTTCACATGTAGGGTATGTGTCCCTTGACTCAGCCTAATATGCAACAATCGATTGCATTTTTTATTATTACTCATGAGGTGTTTGAGCTGGAAGCAAAATTTAACTAGCTATACAGTTGCTAAGATATGTTCAATAAGCCATCTGGTAGTATGTATCATGAAAAATTACACAACCCATTTTATAATGTCAGAAACTTTCAAGGGATATGGATGTAATGTCGGTCTACGGGAACCAAATTGGGTCTAATCATGGATGCAAGTTCGTCCCATTCGATAGATTTGTTATAAATGTTGTCTATGTCCGATTTTTTTTTGTGATTTTCATACAACAGGCCATAGTTAGGAACCTAGAAAAAAATATGTTCCTAACATTGGGTCTATGGTTTTACTTAAATCATTGTTATTTTACCTATGTGGCCTGTTAGTTTATAACGTGTGACTATTTTCTGTACATCTTGGCTGCATTGTTCGATGTATAGGTTCGATTTCGGCAAATTTAGATCATTCAAAGATCTTGTAGATTATCTGTTCAACTTAACAAGTGAAGTAGCGGTGTCTAAAAACTTAAGGAAATCGAAAACTACACGGAAGTGAACAACTATAAATTGATTAATAATGTCTCAATTGCTTTGAAATAAATCAGTCATCCTGATCGCAGCATGATTTTGTTGATTATCGCCGAAATAATGACATATTTGGTACAAAGGCCGAATCAAGGAGATAGGCTAACATTACATCCCGTTACTCTAGTTTAAAAGGACCGACAGCCGATTATAAACGGGGCTACCGACAATAGTTTCACTCACATGAGAAGTTTGGTGCTTTAACAAAACACATTGAAACCGTTCTGGATAATTCCGTTGAATGAAATGACGATCTCAGACCAAATAAATGTAAACAAACAAGAAATAGAAGAAATGTACACGAAGCAACGAAAATACTCATAAAAAGTTGGACCCTGCTAACCCTGCCTGCAATAGCTGAATCCCCCTACGTTCGCATGATTTTCAATCAAAATCGTTTTCTGTTGCTTCTTCAACTAGTAACAAAGTTGCCAGCAATTAATTCCCATTCGAAAACCATTATGCCTCATTCCAGAACAAATCACTTTGCTGGCCATTCTCGTGCGATTTCATTTCATCCAAAACGCGCTCGGGCAAAATGAAAAAAAAACAACTTTTTTGAATTCATTTGTGAATTGTTTTTTCACCTCGCCGTTTCATTCAGTTACCTCTTTCGGGCCATTATTGTTTTGTTGTTGCCTATTTACCCGGGCTCTTATGTGTTTGCCTCTGTGCGCCGCCTACTGCCCCCTTCTCGGGAGGAAGTGATCGTGTTATGGCGTTGCAAATTGTGCCATTTTTTCCCCAGTGCTGCTCATCTCTTTCGGTTTTGTTTTCACCGTGCTTGATTGTGTTTGTTTACAGAATAATGCGCTCGAGATGGAAACGAAACAAAACGAAAATCAAGCAAAATATAGCACATAGGATAGGAGATGATTTTGCTTTATTAGTTTCGAATTTAAAAGCTCCGTAAAAGCGCTTGCGGGAATTTTCAATGTTGCGGCAGTACTTCGCCTGTCGAAAGTTCGATGACTGCTGCGACCCTGCCAACGACGACGAATCATCGCATAGTGAATCGTTCCATTGGAATTTTCTGAATAACTCATACCTTGTCGTTGGCTGCCATCACGCGAAACAATGGCAGGTCGGTAATGCAGTAGTTGTATTATGGCGGTGGCGAAGTTGTATGTAGGTATATGGCGTTCGAAAACTTTTCTCTTTTCTGTCAACACCTCCAACTCAGAAGAGGATAAAAAGGCATAGAGTGTAGAAGAATGAAAAAAAAAACAAAAGTTGAGCGGGAAATGAAGACCTGTCCAGACGCTGCTATGGAAGAATATTTCAAGGGAACAAAAAAAAGTGGATAAAGTGTTTCGATTTGCATAAAAAGAAGATTATCTACGTGATTGGAAAAGAAAAGTTAGCTGTGAGTGTCGTTCGGTTTGGTGCGCTATTTTTTTTGTGACGTGTGAGTGATTTGATTATAGGGTTGTTTTGCGTTTCTTCTTACCATTCCAAGCACATGTTAGCATCGGAATTGGATTGCAAAGAAGAGACTTTGGACTGTATCAACAACCAAATGGCAAACTTATGATACCTTATAGAGAATTTATTTCTGATTCAGTTCCAGCCTGGTTCGGGTGTCAACATTGAGTAGCTGAACGTAGTCTATGAAGCATACGACATTGTGGGGTGTTATTTATAATCTGAATATGATTTATTTATAGAGAAAATTTCTCTCATAATTCGGGTCAAGCAACGAGATTCCAAGAAAAACACGAGCCTGACAAATTTGCTCTTAATTCTTATAAAGTTTACCTCGAAATATTGAAATTGATACGTACAATATACCAAGCAAGGTGTGCTCAGAGTCTTGAGAAGGATACATGGAGAACATCCGAGTCTGAATTGATGTTACTCGAGGGTTTCGCTCAAAAATCGAATCTAGCCTAACCGCTTAGCAACGTTCGTTTGAAATATCGAACCAGAAGTTATCATACCTCCTCAATAAAAATACTCAGCAGGATTCTCTAAGAAATCCAGGATTGTTAAGGAAACTTTGAAATTAGATTCGAGCCAAATGCGCACCATGCTCATACTAACAGGGCTGGTCGCAGGTCTCATTTTAGAGACTTGGTTATACCAGTCTAAAAATCTCTTTTTCCAATGAAAGGACTCTTATGTCTATTTTCTTACCTAAATGTATGATGTAGTAAATATGATATGTACTAGCATCCATGGTAGCACGGAAACTATGTCTGACAGCAATTATCATCTCTGTAGACTTGTTCAAGCTTTAATAACCACTGATTATCCTAATCATGCCATTGTATGAAGGGCCAAAAACGGGTTTTGGTGGATCGATAGGCAACATCACTTACACGTTTCCACAGGGATATAAGGAATCTCCTCCCAACAACAAGATTGAACAGATGGCCAAAAGAGCGAAGCCATCTAACATGCGGATGCCCCAATGGGCGGAGAGAAGAGCCCTCCTGCTATTCACAAATTGTATGCAATGAGGAGTTGGCGTTACCACTCTCCCCATCCAGAGTGCAATGCCGAAGCCTTCTTGGTCCTGAAATACTCAAATTTAGCATTTTCGGCCATAGCAAAATAGAAAGCAAGCCCTGGCAGCTGTTTGAAATATGTTTGAGTTGTGAACAGGTTCATGTTTATGTTAAAGTATTTTTGTGTTACAACACCACCCGAACATGTGGGTGGCCCCAACAGCATCCTTACTATTGGTTTAAATCGGTCCTCAAAGACTTTTTAACGTTTTTTAATTCTACTGAAATAAACCACCCACACTTGTGAGTGCCCCCAACAGCATCCTTAATGTAGATTTAATTCGGTCCTTAAACTCGATGTTTTAACATATTTTTGTATCAAGAAGTTGAGAAGAAAGAAAAGTAGTTTCCATTTAATTCCAACTACCTTTATTGCTTATCTTACTCGAATTTCGTCTACAATGTGCAGACTTCTTCCGTGTTGTATACTAATACTCCAGTCGAGTATTAGTACACGACACTGAAGAAGTCTGCTCATTGTAGACGAAATATGCGCATCTGTCAAGATAAGCAATAAAGGTAATTGGAGTTAAATCGAGATTACTAATCTTTCTTCTAAGATATTCCACTAAACAGCTCACTCTTTCAAGAATTCATATTTTTGTATTCTGCTGAAATAAACCACCCTCACATGTGAGTGACCCCAACAGCATCATACTGTTGGATTAAATCGGTCCCAAAATTTGAATAACTTCAATCTCTGTACAGAAAATACACCGGGACCACGGTTATATATCTGATTCGTCGCCGACGTCAGTTGAATTCAGCACACCGTTTAACATAACGGATCTCGCTACAAACCCAACCGTTTTATCCAACATCCCAGTGATTTTTCGTGGAATTTCAGTAGACTCTTCACCTTTCAGTCCATGGATAAGCACGTCCATGTTTTGATCACATCTCGGTTTCCTCTCGACCGTCAAATATTGCGAAAAAGATTCAAGTACATCGTGGAGAGTGGAATTAAGTAACTCCACTTTCCCGTATTTACAAGTCAGGATTTGCCTAACGTTCGTACAAAATCAGCTTGCGCACGTGCTTTTTATTCGTCACCATCTTTAACACTGGAATGTAGATACCAATGACAGTCTTTTTCATCAAAGAATCCCAGCTATACTTCAGCGAAATTTTTCATACCTACATGAAATATTTGGAATGTAACATGTGGGTATGAATTGGTTCATATCAGATACTTTTTTTTTTTATTTCTTTATTATTGTGGCTTTCAGCCTCCTGGGCTGGTTCGCCCATATCAGATACTATTATTCACATATTTTACTAGATGTCGCGTGTTTGCAGTGTATCGTTTACCAAAGCTGGATGACGCAACATACGTCCAAGTTGAACAAATGCCAGGATAGGATTTTTTCAGAAAGAATACAATTTCGACATTTCCATCGAAATACATTATTTTACATGCTATCTGCATCTGTGGAGACCAAAGTGAAATTTTTCGTAACAACATGCACCTTCAATGGTAAAATTTACAAGACGGAATGCCTCCCAAAACGTTTTTTGCTAATGGCAAATCGGTAAATTGGAGCAGCACAATACAAACCACTACTTTGGCCGTATTTAGCTTCATGTCACTATACTAAAAGCGTGCTGGAATGGTATGAGACATAATCGGTGTATTTTGTCCTCAAGAACATTAATCTACCGAATTGCCCTGCACTACGAGCAATCGCTAACTTATTGGGCCATTATGAAGCGGTAACTCATAAAAAACATGGAGAAAGTAAAAGAAATGACAAGTGTAGAGAGGATAAAAAATAAGTTAAAGAACATGAATGCAAGGTGTGAAGCGAAAGTGTCCAGAATTTTACCAAACAACCTCCAATAGAGCATTTCCAGCCAGAATATCAAACCGGTTGGACCCTACCCTCTCCGATCTGAATGAAATTTTGTTCCATATGTTGTTTTCTACCCAAAAAAACGTTATTCATATTAAAAAAATCCAAAATTATCCTGGTCTAACTTTCTATAAAGGCATATTTAAAATGTGAATTTTATTTTTTTCAAACTAAAATCAAAATTTGTAAACAATGACTTTAAACGTTGATCTCTCACGAACCACGTGAACCCTACTATATACAGCTGCTCCATATGGTAGAACTAACATTCTTCTAATAGATGCTGCGTTTATTTCACGAGAGTGATTCAAGATTCAAGAGAAATCGACATTTAAAGTCGTTGTTTACAAATGGCTTTTAGGCCCTTAACATGAATTATTCGAGAAATATTTTTCGCAAACTACTCATCTGATTAAAATGTCACCTTAAAAAAAGTTGTAGGTAATGTAGTGTTATTTAAGAAAAAAAAATACACTGAAACTAAAAAAATTGTAAATTCATGTATGAAAAACATAAAACGATGATTTTCTCAAAGGACCCCCCCTTCGATCCTCCTAATTTTTTTTAAAGAAAGCTGAAAGTATGTGCTTAAAGCTGGCGAAAAGTTTAAGGTGGTCACATCTATAGTATTTTTTTAAATTTTTGTTTTTGAATATATATAAATTTTTTGAAAATGTTGAAAATGATACTTTTTTATTGAAATGTACCAAAATTAGATTTAATGCACCAATTTCAATTAAAAAGCATTATTTTTTTCTTTCGTTAGCCTAGCCGTTCTCTAGTTATTGCGAATTATAAAACCAGAAATTTATATTGTTGTAATTTGTTTGACCCTTTTTGATTGTTAGTCGTGATATCCACAACAAAATGTATTTGTCATAATAGATTATTGAAAAACAAGCTTTTTTTTTCTCAGACACGGCAGTCAGACTCACCCGTTTTTGTTTGGCCGCGATGTAAAAGAACCAAGTTGATGCTTTTGGATATGTGTGTGTTTCGGATAGTTTTGTTTAGGGAGAGAAGTGGCCGAATCATTAGAATTAGAAAATACCTTAACTGCAATTTGGTTATTTGGAACTGGACTGTAAGAATAATATTTTTGAGTTCCAATAATTGGCTTTGCTTTGTTAAAACTCGGATCGAATTCCTTTTCGGTCTCTTTGTATTCATCCGTGGAAAAATCATCTGTAAAGTGTCTAGTCTCTAAACCACACTTCTTAGAGGCTTACAACACTTGAAAGTATTATCTACACTGGAAAAATATGGTCCCTTAAATTCATGTGCGGCTGCACATACCTTATTGCAATATTCATTTTCATTAAATTCATGTGCGGCATATGCTTACCATCACCGTGCCAAATACTTGAAATTCATATAACGCATGAACGCCATTTGACAGCATATGAAATGTATGTGTCACCTCAAATACATTTTCTTGCAACGCAATATACGCTTTGCTCTACAGAAACAAACAAAACAGAGATGGGCGAAGGTGGAAAAAGTTGCCGGGAGTTCGTGCTAGAGGAATTAAAATTAAATGGTGATGTCTTGAAAGCTTTTGAACGTAGGTTAGGAAAATATAATGTTAAGTGAACGATTTAGTAATTCTATACAACTTTGGCACAGATGCAGCAATCGGTTTCATCAAACTCCAGGGATGAGTTAGAGAAAATTTTCAAAGGTTCTGGATCTGACGATTTACCATTTATCATGAAAATATCAATGGAGATTTGGCCGGTTAGATGATCATTTTGTAGCATATGAATTGGTAGATAAAACTTCAAACGACGTAATTATTAATCTAAATGATGTAGACGGTACCCCAATCATGCCTCATAACATATTGAAGTTTTATTTCCGTTAAAAAACAGATTTCCTTTTAATTGAATCACAACTACTATGTACAAATAAACAAGAAAATTGTTATGAACAGTCAACAAAAATATCTGTTTATAACGGACAACAAAAACTTTTTTATCACATTCTCTTAAATAAATCTTATTGCACATAGCAATTTTGATCATTTTTTCGAAATTAAATATCTTAAACCTAATTGAAACTATTAACTAACATCCATGTCATGATATGCTTAACCAATGCATTCTATTAAAGGAATTCATAGAACGTATGTGTCCAACTTATAGATAGTATGTCAAGTCCTCATGCATTTAATGAAAAATTCATTAATTTCGCACATACTTTTCATATGCTAACCCCCATTGCAAAAATCCATGCACATGAAGCTAATGGGGAATTTATTTTGAGTGTACATAAGCCCTTACAGAAAATTAGTCCATAAAATATTAGGATTTGTTTATTACAAATGTTTACTTGGGTAGAAACACATATGGACAAAATTGCATTAAAACCAGAAACTGTCGAGACAAAATCAATATTTTTTAGTGTTTCTGGCTGGAAACGCTCAATAACTAATCCAATCATAATTCATGTAAAAAACCGCCCTGCAAATATGGTTTTTATCCGATAAATACATGAGATTAGTATAGTAAAAACAGTCTTGGTAAAAGTCATGCTCATTAGATTCAAAAGCGTGGATTTTCAGGCAACATAACATTGAATACCTATAAGTTCCATGCGAAAATCAAATGATAACACATGACAACAAACGTAACTAGAAGAATGAATGATCAATTTTCAAAATGCTTTGATATTCATTTATGTAAACAAGTTCATTTTCAAAACGAATTTCGAAATGTCAAAAATGAAATTCAATCAACCACAATGAATATCAATTACCCGTTGAGATCGGAGAAATGCAAGGGCGGCCCAGTCCAAGGTATTCTTGCACAACATTGCTAGCATCTATTCCTCTGGGACGGCCCTGGTTGTTCCATGTTTGGATTAGGATTCAAAATCACTTAATTATAAAATATCATCACAAGAGATGATATTCAGATTTCATCAAATGAAATTCATGCTTACCGATTGATAATCAAAACAACAGTGACAGCAGATTTTTGAGCCGCACATAGAGCCGACTTCATTCATTGCAGCAAACAAAATTCAGTTGGCATAGAAGTGACAGCGGTAATCATGAAAACCGGAAAACTAAACATCATCATTACACTGGAATAAAATCATTTTCACTTCTCATGGATATTTTATGAAAATTCAAGGCACTGTGTTGCAATAATTTCGTGTCCGCACTTTAGTTTGGGACCAGCAGTTTTTGCACATTGAGGATGTATGTTAGTCCCAAGCATCGTCTGTTGGTTCTCTGTGTGATAACAGCTGATATGGAAATCACATAGTAGCAACATCGGGCGGTCAATCATGCTCAAAAATTTTAAGTGTTGCCTTACACCATTATGCACGCTCTTTAAGAGTCAAAAGGGAAAAAATATTTCTTAGAGAACAAACACGTTTATTTCATGTAAATTGTTCGTTGCTCTTCCCAAGCTTCAACGACAAAGTGTCACCATCTGGCCATTGTGGGGCTAATGAACTGTTGTCTACCGTTACCGCAATGAATGAACCACAATCTCCGAGATGCACTGGCTTTGTTTATAAGCTCACAGCGCCAAACAGTCGCAGAATAGATACAAACATAGCACCTCGACAACGGCAATGGCCAGGCCCTATCGGCGTGCAAATCAGGTGTTCTCCTATATCTACTGCGGCAAGGGAGATTTATACGGCCTCTTTGTTATATTTAGGGGGGCCATCGTTGCTGGGCGGCTCTCTTTTTGTCGCCGTTCGGAGCTATAAAGCATGGATACGGCAATTCTTCTTTTATAGTTGCTGTGCAATTCGGTATCAATAAACGCACTAATCAGCAGGAACACTGTACATGTACATGAACGGTGTAGAAGGCAGGTGCCGCACCTTATGACTCACACCGAGCAGCCGCCTAACAGATGACGGTGGACGGGGGGCACTTTGCGGCGTACTGCGAAATCAGCCAAACTTTTGCCACTCTGTGCGTGTCTAAAGTGTTTTTTTATGGTGGAGTGATGATGATACGTCGTCGTCGAGACTCGCACCGGCCCGCGCAGAGGACACCGGTGCGCTCTTCGTTGTTCATTGCCGTTGTTGTTGATGTTGTTCAGGGGTAGGAGTTTACGTGTAACGAGAGCATTATTCATGACTCGGCGGCTCTATGGCAGACGGTAAGGCAATATATTAATTAGAAGAAATTTTACCGGCATGTGAGATCGCATTTTTTGGAAGCGCTGCGGTTGGCTGGGGGATAAACTTGGGTAATTTTCTAAGTGCAAGGTCGGAAGTTTATGAGACTCATTGGAGGTTATGGAAGGCCGAACAAAGTCGATATTTGAAACATGGTGAAATGCTGGGCACAAAAGGCAGGATATAGACGGAAAGGGAAGAAACACTGAAATATGCATTTTGCAATGCTTGCTTGAAACGTCGAACGATTCTCATGTGTAGGCAGGCTTTCTTCGGTACAATAAGAATACAATAGAACGAGGTTTACAGTTCTTTGTAAAGAAATGACGACGGTTCTACATGAGACGTGTTATCAGAAACTGAAGAATAATGCACAGGAAGGGGGTTTCAATGTCTATCATTCTTGAATAAAGACAGGTATGAATTGATGATAGTAATGTGCAGTAAATAGGTCATCTGATTCTTCCGACGTTTCTTTGGAAACACAACAATGTTAGTTGTCGATATGTGAAACAGACGAGCTTTTATAGGGGAGAACAGTTCATAATGCACTCCGTGCTGTTCGATGCGTTTTGATTAATAATTCTGGAATTTGATGGATAAGGAAAACTAATTCAAGGACCGATCTAACAATGTTCTTCGTTGGATGTGGTGACCACTATACTTGCGTTTTGGACCATATCACCCTACAATCAAATCAACAAACACATTTACTATTTATTGCATCCCGGATGGTTTCCTAAGTACACATTCATTATTACCATAAGATATATAGATTTTGTTCGGTTCAAACTCTCCGATAATTGAGAGCGGAGTTGAGTTGGTTTTTCGCATTCATTTGACTGGGTTCTTATATTGCGAACCGATGAACGCATTCGGCAAATTGTAAATCACGTGCGCGATAATTTAATTAAGTTGATTATATTTAGCATGTTTTGCAGTATACAGCTGAGGTGGCATAATCAAAAGCATGGTGTACGTGGGCTCGACCCGATCTGTACAGCAGATATTTGATTGCAGTATTGATTCATCAAAAGCAACACCAATGTCTGATAGAGGATGTTTACACGATCAGATTTGGTGGATTGGGTAGTAGCATCATATTCTATCTATGAATATCACTTCCCTTTTTCACTTCGATTGCCCAAATATGCAGCAAATTACTCAATTACTTTCAAATGAACATCACGATGATGATGAAATACAACCATCTATTGTAGCAAGGTAACTTTGCACAGCAGTGGAATAATCTGAAAAACGATTTGATCAGGATTCTATTGTTGTTTGTGATCATCAAGCTCCTCTATGAAGGGCCAAAAACGCTTGGGCGGGCAACCATAAGCAGCGAAACGTACGCTAAACCCGCGAATAGAGGGAAGAGAATCACCTTCCAAAAGCAAGTTCACACCCACAGCACTAGAATAGAGCCTTCGATTGACAGAATAAATCCAATAAATGGGGTCGAAGAGCCCACCCTCGTTCCGCGAAATGTTAACAATAGGGAGGAGGCAGTCCCATGCTCCCTATCGAAATCGTTTCACTTGGGTGCCCTTATGGTCCTTCCCTTTCCCCGTTATATATTATGTCATGGATATTTAGGCTGTGTTCCAATTCGGGAATTAATTTTAATTTTCACTTAAACTTGACAGATGGAAAATAATCGATTAAGTCGACTACTCGAACTGACTTGTTTCTGACAGACGGCAACTCAATTTTGACAGACACCTTTTCGAAAATTTGAGGATCAATAACAAAGGGATTTTAATCGATTTTCCATCTGTCGAGTTAATTCACGAATTGGAACACAGCCAAAGTATATTTTCTAGTGGTCATATGAATATTTACCTTGTGTTAAAAAATTTGGCTGAAAGTAAAATTGGTTAGAGTTACCGTTCTTTTCGTATTGCTTTGTGTCGTCTCGGTGTTTCTGCTTTTCAAGAGCTGACTTTAGAAAAAGGCCTATGCTAGTCTATGGCCTATGCACGATTTCATATGATATTGCTCGCTGTCATAGGATAGGGAAAGTAGAGAAAGCATAAGTAATTGGTAACGTGCTATGCGCACGTGAGATATTCATGGTGATATTATCACAACGGCCATTCAGAATGGTTCGACGGATTCATATGAGAGATCATTCCCGATGATTTTCCAATCGTTTACTCCAATCCATCATGTTTGGTTATAGAAGAAAAGAAACATTCTATAACGTGCTACATTGGAGAATATCAGGGCAATGATCCCCCATCGCATCTTCAAGTGATTATTATCCATATGGTTCGAGCACGTTTGAACGTTGATGTGTCAGTCAATTCACACATGAAATCTGTCGCGACCAACTCGGTAGAACGCGCCCATACCCTTTTCTGAACCGAAGGGTAGGGATTACTTTAAAATGAACATCATTGTCCATAACATCGACAGCCACTGAAGAGCAGAAAAGACGAAAGATGAGGAAATAACCTTGTTACATGCAATGTGAAGGTCAAAATTAAATCTATCATCAATAATCACACCAAGATATTTAATCACACCCACGTGATCAATTTCCTTATCATCAATTTCAACAGAGACATTGTCAATTACTCGATTCCGTGAAATTACCAAGAATCTAGTTGTATTTATGTACAAATGAACGTAAATCTCCATTCAAATGTTAAACGGTCTCATTAGAGCATTTAGCTGCAGTGAGTAACACGGTATCATCAGCAAAAAGATAAATTTCACAGGAACGCAAGACTCTGCATGTCCTCAATGTATAAAATGAATAAAATGGGCCCCAATACACTCCCCTGTGGTACACCAAGCCTATTTTCCACAGGGCTCAAACCAGAATCATTGAAAGCAGTCCGTTGAGTTCTGTCACACAAATAGCTTTAGAACCATCCATATGCTGTACTAGAAAATCCAAAGCTTTTGATTTTTTGTAACGAAGGTCGAGAAATTGTTTCAAAAGCGCGTTTCAGGTCCAAACAAAAAGCAACAATCGTATATTTGCGCTCTTCGTTTTCTTTCCATTTTCCCTACACTAAATTTAACACTGTTCCACAGGAATCAATTTCACAATATGTATCTCGATTGTTCCTGGGCGATCAAATTACTACTATTCAAATGCGTTAATAGCTGGGCTATTACAACATACAACATTGAATATATTGCTGTCCGGTGTGAGCCAGTTCACAGCCAGGGTCTAGTTAAAATCGATCCCGAGACTTTAAATTCCGTCCTTTCCAGGACAACCAATTCAATTTTCCCAGATACAGCGTTCGTTTGATTGGAATTTCCCAAACTGAAGCTTGTATCAGAATATTTGTTCAATGTTATGCATCAATCGATGGCAAATTTTTCTACGCATCTTTTGAAATATGCAATTAACATTCTTCTTGATATTACACTATTGAAAAACAAAACCAACAACAACTACTAAAATGTATCTTTCTTGCGATTGCTTTAATTAACATTTGGTTTGAAAGTTTAATTTTAATTCCTCGGAGGGGCTCAACATCTTTAGTACTTAGGTATGTTTCAGTTTTAGGTGATAATTGTTGTATTGGTATGTATTGGTATGATTTTCTTCGAAGTGTATTGAGTTTGAAAAAAAAATGGTAACCTACCTAACTGCAATAACTAAAACCTAGTTTACAAACCGTATAAAGAATAGTAAATCTAAAATTTCGATGTGCTGCCCCGTTTACTTGCATTGCCATAATCATTTGCAGTGAATCTCATAGGTACTACAATGATTTAAATTAATGAAATGAACCATTTGAATTCCTTATGTTTCTACAGTAATTAAACAGAAAAGATGAATACAGTGGAAATACTAATTAATGCGATATTACCATAAAGGAACTGATTCTTAGCTGTCGGTAAAAAGCATTGCATCTGCACTCAAATGAGTTGAAAATGCAGACAACCTTATATGGATAGACCAACTATCTTCGTGAATTTGAATTTTGAAATGCCAGTATTCTCTTGACCAGACCAACCGCTGAGTTTCGAAGCCATTTTTTTCATTCGTTTATAGATGTTCATTATCGTCTGTGCTGTTGTTAATGCCAATATCTAATTTCATCTAGATGGGGATGATTTTGAGTATCAAACAAACAGAATCCTCTGAAAAATGTGTCCACAAAGGAAGTTTATGTGGCAAATCAAAAGTATGTGTGGCCACACATAGTGGTTTCTGTACTCATAGCAAGTATGTGCGATTAGAAATAGATATCATTTGTTGAACATATCGCAAAATTCAGGTATGGGAATATGTGAGTCCTTATGAGATGTCAAATATGTTTTTTTAAATATGATCGTTATATATTATAGTAAATTCAATATGTATTATTAACATTATACGAGTATTCTGTTCAAGCAGTTATTGGCTGTATTGAAAAGTCCATCTGGAACGTTCAAGTGTGTATTGAAATCCAATTATTAGACTCTGAAACGTCTCCCCTGATGATGAAACCCTGAATTGAACGTGGTAGATAAATTTAATATATGTGGACAATAATGAGTAAATTGAGAAATCTTAGATGTTGCTACAACTTGATTTACGCCCTCTATCCACAAACTGTTGGCAACAGAGAGTTGGCATTCCCACTCTCCCTATCCAATTCGCTTTAATCGGGTGCCCTGATGTTCCCACCCATATCTCGATTATAGGAATGTATACGAAATGGAATATTACATATTTATGTCAAGAATATATTCCACTGGTTTGTTTCAAAGAGAATAATTTCGTAAATATTTATGTCCTAATAGTCTATTTTTCTCAAAAAGTAACAGATTGTTATACTTGATATTTTTTCAAAAGCTTTCTAAAAAACCGCAAATAAACAAAAATGTTTCTTCATTGAATATAGTAGCCATCTAGAAAATAGTAATCAAAGTTCAAAAGTGCCACTTTAAGGTAAATGTAATGCTGAAATGCTGAAAAACAAATTAAGCCTTACATATTTGTCTTGTTTCTTCGGCAATGTAATTTTGATTTTTTTTTAACAATTTTATTAATTTGAACAGGCTCAATCGAATCAACTTTACCGAGCCAAATTATGATATATATCAGTTGTCTTAAAACTAAAGTTAGAGAGATAGAACCGATTACTCGCGGCCTCCTCGAAGTTTATTTTACAATTTAACGGATGAGAGGATAGAATTTAAATTAAGGTTTAAAGGGTGTCCACGATGAAATTGCCACACACAAAATTGATTCGCAAAATTCGAGTTTTCATCCGATTGCCATCAAATTTTCAGGGATTTAGAAATAACTATTAAACTTCATTTTACCATTTTACTCGTATTTTATTTACAGTCCATACGCAAATGCCCGCA
The DNA here is from genome assembly GCA_034211315.2 of Aedes japonicus. Lineage (NCBI taxonomy): Eukaryota > Metazoa > Arthropoda > Insecta > Diptera > Culicidae > Aedes > Aedes japonicus. The sequence continues at coordinate 10,645 of JASCZW010001319.1, read as the reverse complement.
CCTTGGCCTTAACCCTAGCCATAAGATTCTGCACAACCTGTGAATCAACCGTTTTTTGCATGTAAACCCATACTTTCTTCAGTTCCTCGACTGTCTTCACTACCTTAGGTCGTTTAAGAAGGTGCTGCTTCATAATCGCCCAGTACTTCTCGATGGGGCGGAGCTCCGGAGTGTTGGGAGGGTTGAACATTTTCGGCACGAAATTGACCTTATTGTCCGCATACCACTTCAGCACGTCCTTGGAGTAGTGGCATGAGGCCAAATCCGGCCAGAAGATTGTTGGGACGTTGTGGGCCTTCAGGAGAGGAAGCAGCCGCTTCTGGAGGCACTCTTTTATGTACACCTGTCCGTTCATCGTGTCCTGGGTCACGAAAGGTGCACTCCGCTTCCCGCACGTGCAGATGGCTTGCCAAACCAGGAATTTCTCCGCAAATTTGGACATCTTCTGAGTGCGGACATGCTCCGGAACGCTGAACTTATCCTTGGCCGTGAAAAACAGGTCGCCGGGGATCTGTTTGAAGTCGGCCTTCACATATGTTTCGTCGTCCATGATGCAGCATTCACCTTTCGTCTGCATGTTGAGGTACAACTTCCTGGCACGGGTTTTGGCGGACTTGTTCTGCTTCTCGTCGCGATTAGGGGCCTTTTGTACCTTGAACGTTCGAAGCCCAGCCTTAGTTTTGGCCTTCTGGACAAAACTTCGGCTTAGGTGCAGCTTCTTAGCCACATCCCGAACGGAGGCGTTCGGATTTCGGTTGAAGGCCCCAACTACGCGGTTGTGATTTTTGGTACGGTACGGTTGTACGGAATACTTTTTCCTTCACTTCTGGGCTTCTGATCGGTGGTCAACCGTTCCTCGAACCGCTTAGTCACTCGCGACACCGTGGAATTCGCGATTCCCAACGTTTTAGCGATGGAACGATGCGAGAGATCCTTGTTCTCGTGATGAATGCGCAAGATTTTATCACGCACGAGCTGTTCTTTCGACTCCATTTCCGCGAGTTTTGATCACAGGACATTAAAACTTGCAGGATGTAAAAAATGCACTATGAACTAAATCCACCCAAATTTTCATTAAATTCTACCCAACGGTTAAACAGTTAGAGCAATTTCATAGCGTGGCAATTTCATCGTGGACACCCTTTAATACGGAAAGGTGGTTCCAGGGAGAGTCCGGGGCTTAAGGCACGGGTGGGTTTTTAGTGGGTCGAGGAGTTGGCACCCTCATCCACACTCCCTGAGTTCTTCAGGAGTCTGGTTGCAGACTTTCCATCCCGCCTAAAAAAAAACATGCCGGTTCCGATGTAATATCGTATTTGATTGATCTTCCTGGAAGACACGATCGACGAGTTTACGTTTGTGGAGCTTCGTACCCGTTCGGTTAGTTTCATCAAGCATAAGCTTGAAATACGCTAGAATAGAAGAAGAAGACGTTGCGCTTAATGAAACAGAAGCCACCATGATGGACAAATTTCGTCATGCATCGATTTCCATCGATTGTGTCTGTGTCTGTGTGTGTGTGTGTGTGTGTGTGTGTGTGTGTGTGTGTGTGTGTGTGTGTGTGTGTGTGTGTGTGTGTGTGTGTGTGTGTGAGAGAGAGAGTGAGTGTGTGTGTGTGTGTGTGTGTGTGTGTGTGTGTGTGTGTGTGTGTGTGTGTGTGTGTGTGTGTGTGTGTGTTTGTGTGTGTGTGTGTGTGTCCAATCTAACACCCACCGGCCGGCAGTGGTATTATAGAAAAAATCTGTTTGCAATAGTTTTGTGTTTTTACGTGACCAATGCAAACAGGTTTAATCCGGGAGTTAGAAAGTGCTAGGTCTAATGCAGATCCCATTTCAGAATGTCTGGAGAGTCACACCCATTCCGAGGTTACTTTCACAGGCAATAAGCCCCGCATGTAAACATGACCGTTTTCATGCTGATAACGGTTAACTTAACACATTTCCAGGTTCAAAAATAATCAAACCTTGCGCGTATATGTTGTATATACATAAATGTTATTTCTGGTTAGGTCTCACCATATATCGCTGGTCCGCTATAAGACTCACTCTTCTGGGATTGCATTGTTCCCTTTGCTATAGACTCGCCATCTTTGTTTGTTGAATTTTCTGCCCTTGTCAGGAGTGTTTTGTTTGGGTGTTCTCTTTTGTTTCTTCTCGTTCTCGGTCTCTACCTAAAAAAATTAAAACAAAATGTATATTCTAGTGCTGTTCAAGTTCCAATTATAAAAATGTGGTTGTTTTATATGCCCAATGACATTGCTACATGTTATGGTACATGGAGAAATGGCCAGATTTTTTTTTCCTGCTCTATTTATTATGCATCGTATAGGCGTTATTATTTTTTCAAATCAACTTGTTTCCTAATCTTTCTTCTTTTAGTCTTCGCCTTTCAGTCTCCTACTCCTGACTCTGACTCTTCTTCACTACCAAGTATTTTATAAATATCCTCCGCCTGTTTTTTTTTTATTTCCTCTTTCATTCCTCTTCTTTTATATTTGGTAGCTTGTTTTTGTCTTCCTTAATTGACTCGTTCCGTGTTTTTGCAGAACTACCTCTTTTTTTATTGTTACACCCAATCTCGTCTGCTATTTTTAATGGGTGGCCATCGGGTCTTCTCTGTATGTGTCCCCATTAGCCTATTCTCATTACTTGAACTTTTTTAACTGCAGTCTTACCATCTAATAAACATGATACTGTTAATTTTCCTTTTGGTCTCTCCCTACTATATTTGAACATTTCTTTTAGGATTTGAATTTCATATCTAGGTATTGACCTTCTATTTCTTTTTACTAATGCTGCTGATTTAAGGCCGTAAGTCAAAGCAGGAGAAATTACTGTTTTATACATTAATTTTGTTAGGCTCAATGGTGTTTTATAACTCTTTATAAATTCTATCATTACTTTGCTACTCTTTACTGCTAATCTACATCTATTCCTGGTTATTTCTGGTTTGTTTATTGTATCTCATAGATATTTTCCTAGATATTTTATATTGTTTACCACATCATACTCCTCTTTATCTATCATTACTGATTTTGGGATGCTTCTGTCTACCATTGGTTCTCTTATCTAACAATAATTTCTACCTCATTTAGTGTTTGTGCTATGGTTAAAATATCATCTGCAAATACTAATATTACCGGTAGATTATCATTATATTCTTCCAACTAATTTACTCTAAGATATTTTGCTTTCACTTCTCTTAACACATCTTGAATCATAAGTATAAATATGTATGGTGATAGTGGACCTCCTTATTTTAAACGTATCATTTTGGTCATTTCTTTTGTGCGTATTCCATCCCATAATACACTTGTTTTTTCAGCATTAAGTGCTTGCATTACTCTATTCCTTACGTGTTCTGGTACTGAAAGTTTCTGAATCACTTTAGGGGTAGAGTCTAATCTTACATTGTCAAACGCTTTGTTTTAAATCTATCGATGCTACAATTATTGTTTCTCACCATTCCATCTTTCTTCTGAACATCTCCTGGCATAAAACATTTGATCGTCTGTAGACCTTTTTCTAATGAACGCTTCCTGATGATAACCAGGGTCTTCTGCATACTTCCTAAGTCTCCTCATTAACCATTTTGCGTAGATACCCGAGCAGAACCGAATAACTTGATAACTGGTCTTGGTATTTATGAGCTCAGATTAAGAGGTAAAATGCCTGAGGATAATACCATAAAATTGTTCCCACAAGGTTATGCGAATACCAAATTGAGGTAAGACAATACCAAAATAGTACCTCTCAGGTATTCCCAGGTATCCGAAATAACAAGTTTTGCTATTCGAGAGATATTTTGCATGCAATTCTTAGGTATTTTGTTTAGGTATTTTACCTCTTAATCTGAGCTCTTTAATACCACGGCCAGTTATCGAGATCAAGATTAGGTATTCATATGTTGTTGTCTCCTGCTCGGGTATTGTACCCTACACGAGCAGGAGACAACAACTCATGAATACCTAATTTTGATCTTGATAACTGGCCTTGGCATCAAATAGCTCAGATTAAGTGGTAAAATACCTAAGCAAAATACCTAAGAATTGCATGCAAAATATCTCTCGAATACCAAAACTTGTTATTTTGGATACCAGAGAATACCTAAGAGGTACTATTTTGGTATTGTATTACCTAAATTTAATATGCGAATAACATTGTGGGAACAACTTTATTGTATTATCCTCAGGTATTTTACCTCTAAATCTGAGCTCATAAATACCAAGGTCAGTTATCGAGTTATTCGGTCCGCTCAGGTAGATTACATAAACTTATCCTTCTAAAATCTTGTGTTTCTTTTGCTGCTTTACATTTTGGAATTGGTATCTGGATTGATTGTTTCCATTGATCTGGAATGTCATTTGTTTCCCACACCTTCTTTATTATTTGATACAATTCCTCTACTGAATGCTCGTTAGAATATTTTATATATTCATTTTTTACTCCATCCTGTCCTGCTGCTTTGCCATTCGATAGATTTCTGATTATATTGTTGATTTCTTCCTTACTTGGTCCTTCCGTTATAATTTCATTATCATTTCCTATTTGAAGCAGTTTCCCTTCAGATGTTTCTAATTCCTACATACATTTTGTCATCGAAATGTTTGGTTACATCTAGACATAAAATTGTTCAGAAACTTATATGATTTTTTTCGTTCGATGAAAAATGGTTTCTTAGAAGGAATTTTTTTGAGATGTGAGAACAGCCAGAGCGAGCCAAATCTTGCGAGGAATAACTATAATTTAGAAGAAAAAATTAGTAATCTCCATTTAATCCCAACCACCTTTGCTTATCTTCGACAGATACGCGTATTTCGTCTACAATGTGCAGACTTCTTCCAGTGTCTCGTACTAATAACTCGACTAGTCGAGGTTATTGAGTACGAGACACTGAAGAAGTCTGTACATTAGCAGACGAAATACGCGTATCTGTCGAAGATAAGGCAGATAGTTGGAATTAAATGGAGATTACTAATTTTTCTTCTAAATTATAGTTACAAGTATTCCACTAAATAGCTCAAACCCTCTAGGATTCTTGCGAATAAGTTGGATGCTGCAACAATTTGTACGCCAATTCACTGATTTTCGCCATAGTTCTTTGACTTGATTGATGAAAAATGTTTTTTTTTTCAACAAATTTTGTAATCCAACAAGACCAAATGACAACATTAATAATCAGAGTTGATTGTCTTACCAGTTTAGATATAATCTGTGAATAAAATTCCTTTTGCATCCTAAAAAAAACTGACGCTAACACCTTTTTGACCGATTTCTGGACACAAACTCGCTTCGGAGCCGAAGTCCCTGGACCACCCACTCTCAGACAATAGTGCCACTTTGAAAAGTGAGAAATCATTCTACAAAATTGAATAATTTTTTTATTTTAAACTCAAACTTAGCACGGTTTGTTTCAAATACTTCATAAAAAAGTGCCACGTGTTTTCAAGGTGCCTCCGATTTCTTAGCTCAACTTTAAACTAGCCTTTTTTGAATAAAATCCGAAAATACTACTTTCCGCATTGCTGAAAAAGTCAAAATCCCATACGAAACTCCAACATATACGAAGACGATAATGCCAGCTAAATAATTTATAGAAAATCTGAAACTTTTTTTGGAACATTTGCAATCATAATTTACTATGTACTGTAGTAAATTCCATTTGTTTTAAATTTTTTATAATAAATTGCTAACAATGTCCTAAAAATGCGATTTAAGTTGAAACAGAACACTGGCTCAAGAAGCAGTTTTGGTTTCTTCATGCTGTTTGCTAGTTTGATCTAACCGTGAAAACTATGTCGTAGAACCGGAAAAACGGGAATTAAAAATCCTAAATTTCAGTAGCCCCTTGATTTTAAAACACTATTCTACAAAAGCAGCGGTGTCAATCAGGATAAAATCACAAGCAATTGTAATACATCCGCTCATTTGAAATGAGATGTGCCCTCCATACACCCAACAATAAATACATCATTCAAACCAAATTGTCCCCACCTTGACACCCCTTGGAAGCATGCACTTCTGACCTGTATCCCATTATTACCCTCCGCTCGTACTCAGCGAAACTGCAATGCAACACAATCTTCAACTCTCGACATGTCATGCTCATTATATTTGGGTCAGCGTACAAAATGCTGCAGGCACTCGGCAATGTGAAGTAGGTGTACACCCTGCTCGTTGACGACGCGATCTGATATACATACGAACAGTAGATTATACCGTGTCGTTGTTATTCAGGTAAAGTCACGGGTTTTGCGGCTCAACTGCGATTCAGCACGACCGACGGTGACTGATGTGACGCACTGAGGTAGGTTACAATCATTATTACGATTGTGTGCCACCGTACACATTATACCGACCATTAGTCACAAGAGCTGATGAAGTGAAGATCTAGTTCATGGGGAGAGAAGAAGTGCGAAATAGTAATTAAGGTCTCGTGAGTCGTCAGTAGTTGATCTGCCTGCGGAGAAACACTTTCTTCTTTCGGATTCTTTTGAATAATAATGACTACCGGCACTACTCACACGCTCGCACGCATTTGCTGACAACGTTTCGAGAAAACGGTAGTTCCGTTTGCTCATATGATGGGAGCGATAGACCCACACGGCATGGATACGATAACAATGTTTGGACACTGTCGCCGTGTTCGTGGTGGTTGGTGGAGGTGGCAGGAAACAGGTTTCGCCGAAGATTCTTGGAATTCAGTGCCAAAACTGGATTAACGAGAGCGCTGGGAACCGAAGGCAGCAGCAGCTTCGACAGTGTCGATTTCGCTCGCTGTTAAGTTGTGCGAATTATCCAATAGCCGTGATTATGGCCAAATCCCGGTGCGGATAAAGTGATACCAGAAACCGGCTCGGTTCGTGTGATATGGCGCGGGGGGTTGGGTAAGTTGGTACGATTTGCGGTGGTAAATGGGAGAAAAATCCGTACCGAGAATGGGTGTAAAAGATATACCAATTATGATTAGATACACTTTTGCAACGGTAGGCAACCGAGGGAGACTGTTGTTGTGATTGTGTGTGGTGGTGGAATTTGACCGTGAAAAATTGTCGGAGCCGCTGCGGAGGGTGAGCGAAGTTGGGGAGTACAACCGTATTCAACGGTTAAGTTTTATGGGGCCTATTAAGATGTTTGGGATGACGATTTAATATGGTGAGATAGTAGTAGGCAAATGTTAGAGGGAGATTTTTTTGGTCGAGATTCTAAATAAGAAAAAAGAACGCTTCCAAATCCTGTATTGCAATGATGCTCTCAATAATTGAAGACACAATGAATCGCATCGTCCACACATTTTACTCAATTGGGCAGTTCCAGGCGAAACTGGCCATAAAATGGCGAAATTTGACACGAACCGTTTGGCTTTGGACGAAATTTTGCAAACATATTCAGTATAACAAAATACGTATACACTGATGGGCATAAGTATTCGTCATAAGCAAAACGTTTGAATTCTTATTGAATATCTAAGATATCAGTTTTAAAGACTGTATTCGATGAAATTTGGGCACACAAAATAGGTCACCAAAAATTTTCCTTGAGCCCGATTCTTTTCAAACTTTCTGGAAATAAAGTACTACTAAATGGTTAAGTTTTGACATCATTGGTTTATTGAACCTCTTCTCCCAACCCAAATGCCCGCACCTTTGCCTTGACCCCTTTCATCAAATTTTGGGCAATGATAGGACCGACTTGCTTACTTACTTTTAACCACACTTTCTTTAGTTCAAGTTCATTTTCTATCAGTTTTGGAGTTTTAACGAGCTTTGCCTTCATGATTGCCCAAAATTTTCCAATTGGGCGAAGTTCCGGAGTGTTTGGAGGGTTGACGTCTTTTGGTACAAAAACTACATTATTATCTTTGTACAAGTCTAAGACAGGCCGGGCATAGTGGCAAGATGCCAAATCCGGCCAAAACAGTGTCGGGCCATCGTGAGATCTGAAGAAGGGCAGAATCGTTTTTGGAGGCATTCGTCCTTGTAGATTTGTCCGTTGATGGTCCCAGAGGTGATGAAGGGCTGACTCATTTTGCCACATCCGCAGATCGCTTGCTAGACAAGGAATTTTTTGGCGGATGTCGACAGTTTCTTCTTCCGTACACTCTCCGGAACGGCCAACTTAGAGGTGGCGACGTAGTGTTCCTGTCCTGGCATTTGTTTGGTGTCGGCTTCAATGTAGGTCTCATCGTCCATCACAATGCAGAACGGTTTTGTGAGCCACTCCCTATACAGTTTTCTTGCACGAGTTTTAGCCACCGAGTTCTGTTTATCGCTCCGGTTCGGTACCTTATGGACCTTGTACACATGTAATCCAGAACGTTTCATTGTTTTCTGCACAAAACAAACTGAAACTTTCGCCTTTTTCCCAACATCCCTGATCGAAATGTTGGGATAACGCTTAAATTGGTTCAATATCATCCTGGCCTTGAACGTTTTAATCACATGATATATGGTTGAATGTGCGATTCTGAGCTGTTTTCCGATCCATCGATGAGAAGCGTTTGGGTTTTCGAAGTGAGTGCCCAAAATTTGTTGGCGCACTATTTCTTCATTCGAAGCCATCACTGAAATCACTCAACCGATTTTCACGAAACTCATTACACAATTGACACAACACAATGAAATACATTCAGTTAAAATTTCAATAATTTTTACCCACACGCTAAAAAGTTACGAACAATTGCGTGTGTCCAAATTTCATCGAATACAGTCTCTAATAGAGCTCAAGTCATCATACAAATAAACCAATCAAGAATAATTTTCATAGGAATGGATAAAGTCAGGTGATATAACAAAAACCGTCCAAACAACCTCAAAATAACGGGACAAAAGTATTCGTCTTACATAAAATTGATCAGAAAAGTTAGTTCTGATTAAGTTTTTGAAAACTTCGATAATTCGTATTCAATCCTTTCTACAAAATAACTGCTTTCAAGCGATTTTGCATTGAATGCACCAGTTTTTCGCATACTGAGGGGCTCGATCTTATTCCATTCCTCACGAATCATTTCTTTCAGCTGCTTCTGTGAAGTTATGTGATGTTCCCGAATGCGTCGATCAAGTACATCCCACAACTTTTCAGCACTCTTCTTCATATTTTGTTTCAAATTATCCAGATATTGCTCCTTTTTCATTATACCATCTATAAAAACCAGTTCCCAAGACTAGATGCAGCCATACAGCCCCAGACCATGACTGAAGAACCTCCATGTTTAACAGTGGCTTGAAAGTTTTTCTTCTGCAGCTCAGTTCCTGGTTTCCGCCACACTTTAATACGCCCGTCAGACCGATAAACGTTGAATTTGCTCTCATCAGAGAAAAGCACCTTGTCCCAAGAACTGGTTGGGTGGTACTTTGCTTATCAAAGGCTTCTTACGGCAAACACGTGCATTGTACTGAGCTTTTTTCAAAACCCTGTGAACTGTTCTGGAACTGAAATCTCGTATCTCTGCACGTACTTTTGACGATGAAGCTTTCGGTTATTTCTCATATAAATTATATGATTTTCCGCTTTTCCCTTTCTGATAATTTGCACGGACGACCTTTCCTGTTTCCGAAGCTTTCGCTATTCTTATGTCGTTTGTTAATATCCTGAACAGATGTTCTGGGTCTACCAACACTTTTAGCTATCTCAGCAATAGGTTTATTCAACTTGAATGAATTTAATATGATTTGTCTCTTCTTCCACTGTAGTTTCTTTGCCTTTTCTACCCATTTTCTTCGGATGACGATATAAATTATAAGAACAACCGACCCCAAGACTCCAGTAAACAATAATGAATAACAAATGAAAGTTTCAACTATATTGCAGTGTTTCCAGATTGTTTGAAATGCGAAAAACAAGAAAGTTCATGCATACGACGAATACTTTTATCCACGCTAAAATGTGCAGTTTGACTAGTCCAGGATTTTTTCGGTTTGGAAATTTTCTCGATTTCCCTGTTTGGGGATATCCTTGGTCAGCCCAAAACTAAAGCTGGCGGTTCAATAAGTGTTGGAGCCTCATTGACTCTGTAGCGGGCTGGATCGGATATTGGCCTGTCTTTTGATAATGTCCTTATACATAATTCTGTGATAAGAATTGTAATAGGATTTTCTGATCGCTGGGATTACTTGCGAACATTTGTGGTTGACATCAATAGCTTTTCACAATTATATCGCTGTAAAGCAAATGAACAGTTTTGGAAGAAGTTTACATCTGTAGATGAAATCAGTTCGTTTTTTGTTTTGCATAACTGGTTGAATTGTTTTTAACTGAGTTATCTAATAGATAAATCGTCTAGCTCAAACATTTATAGGGGTAAGCGGCGGAACCATCATCATCATCATCAGTTCAACTATCGCCTTCTAGTTTCTGATATAAATGGAGTTGTTTGCACTAAAAAGTGTGCATTTAGGATAAAGATAATGTGGCAGAATATTTTCCATGAAAATAATTCAATTGATAACATACATAATTTCCATAAAGTAACTCATATACTTTAAATGAATGCATGACGAATACTTATGTCCATCAGTGTATATTGTTTGAAAAGCTTATATTTTTTTGATACAGCATGTTTTGGAAAACAGTAACTCTGGACCTCGTTCGTTTTAGAGAAAAAGTAACTGAAAAAAAGGTAGGAATCAAAATGTCCATGAATAAAA
>JASCZW010001318.1:0-43827 GCA_034211315.2 Aedes japonicus | reverse complement strand
AAATCTATCGATCTGAGTGTCTCCAGAAGAGATTGTTGCCTTTATATAAGAAGCATAGTACACCTCCACTGTTTTGGCCGGATTTAGCGTCGGCTCACTATGCCAAAACCACTCTCAATTGGCTTGCGGAAAAGGGTATAGATTTCGTTGAGAAAAATATCAATCCACCAAATTGCCCTCAGCTTCGACCCATCGAACGTTACTGGGCAATCGTGAAGAGGGTCTAGTAAGGCAGCTGGGAATATGCAGGAGTTCAAAAAAAATTGGGCTCAAGCGTCTAAAAAATGCGATGCAACACTTGTCCGGAACTTGATGAAGAGCATTCGATCCAAAGTTCGAAAATTCGTGAAGGAATAACTTAAATTTCATCCGGTCTTCATTATGTTCAAGTTTAACCTCGTACAATAAAGGATCAATTTTTTGAATGAATAAAATATCGGTTTCAACATAATTTGAAAGAAAGTTTGTGGATAGCTTATTTTCGATACACTCCTTATTCAGCTCGACGTTGACAAATCAAGCAAAACAATGCATTAGGTCCTAAGTACATTGAGAGACTCTCTTTGTCGACTTTATCTTTGGTTAATAGCTTGTCAATTAAACGGTTTGCTGACGATTTCGACGTATTGGATCCGTAATCACACTTATTACTACCGTACTGCAAGTTCAAAATAGTTGAACATGTTCTTACATAGCCGTAGGAACGCAAAGAGAAAGTCGACAAAGAGAGTCTCTCAATGTGCTTAGGACCTAATGCATTGTTTTGCTTGAAATGGAATGAGAAATTTATTGAACATAACCGCAGTCAATGATTGCTGCGATTGCTCGGAATGCTATACTTCTTCCCTGATCCTGAAGCACTCGAATCATCCACATAGCAAGTCACATGGGCGAACAAAATGCACCTCCGTTTCCGTAGAGGAAAGTGTAGGAACAACCGTACATCTTGAATATTCCTCCAGTTCTTGATCTCCGATCCACCAGATCGGATAGTGTACACCAGCCCTACGTCCAACGTACCGTTGATATACTAAAACATCTGTTTTAAATGACCCCAGTGTTCATAAGTGGGGAACGACTGGAAATGACTGAAGTAGTTCGTAGCGCTGACAAATCCGGTCTCGTCGTGACGGACGCTTCCAAGAGACAGCTCACCACCTCACGACATGGCTTAAACGTCCTTCGCTGACCTTCTCCCTTCATCAGCTAACGCGACTCCATCGGTGGGGAAATTGACTTAATTGGATGATGGCCAAAGCATTTCACAGCTTTTCAAAGTATCCAGACTGGCTTATCTTCAGGACGCCTTCATCGAAGTCATGGTCAACACGTATCCCGACCCAGATCTCACCATCATCGACCATCTCAAATTCGGTAACAAGCCTTTTCATCACAGCCTCCAAGTTCTTCAACACGTCTTCGTGTAGACGAAACCTCACTTCTGGGAAAATCTGCTAGCAATAAGCCTCGCCGTGTACTTATCTGCCTTTCCCGGGACACCTCGCTTAGTTCTGAAATTCTTATTCACAGTACACAGCCGATCTTCTTTCCAGAAGCTTCATCAAAAACCAAGTGTTATGCCACTTCAACGAGTTCATCTCGTCATCGATGGCAGCTTTCCACATAATCCAGTCGTCTCGCTTCTACAGTTCTTCGATCGAGCTAGGCATGTCCTCTAAGAAGTTTATCGCGCTAAGAACAAATCCAACATACTCTATGCCGAAATTTTCTTTGGCAATCACCCATTCGTTGCACAACATTAGGGTCCCTCAGTACCTGTGCAGAACAATAAGGAGCTACTTTTAGAACCGAAGACTGATTTACGAGAGTGATACGGGAGAGCGAAGAATGACAATTACAGCGGGCGTTCCTCAGGAATCCATCCTCGGTTGGGGAATGCAATGTACGATGGAGTGTTAAAGCCTTCCCAGAGGTGTGAGGATTGTCGGTTTCGCGAGTGATGTTGTCCTTCTATACTAGTAGGGGAATCACGAGAAGAGGTGGACGTACTCACAACCAATGCGATAAATACTGTGGAAGACTGGATGCGGATGATAAAACTGACAATAGTCCACCACAAGACAGAGTTGGTGATGATCAGCAACCGAAATGCTATGCAAGCAGCGAAAATCTCAGTCGGAGAATGCACCATCAACTCGAAACGTCGCACAACAAAGTTTGCCAAAAAAGTTGAAGTTGAAGTTAAATAAAAACACTTAATTGGCTTCCTTGCACTTACTTTTTGAATCCTTTTTTACATACGATGACCTAATTGTGTTGTACCTGAAAACTGGTGTACTTATGATAAAGTGTCCCAAACAAAATTGATAATAAAAAAACGAACATAAAATGTTATCAACCTGACGACACTGAGCGTCGTCGACCTGCAAGACCATACACTACAGTAGCGTGCTTGCCACCGTTGGGGGAGCACTTAACGTCAACGTACGGTATTTAAATTTAAGTATGTTTGTTTTCTAGTCAAGACGAACATTTCAAATGGTGGAATTCTTGACTTGGCCATGTTTTTCAAAATAAAGGATGGCCTATTGTATACGTGCGGGATGCGGAGTGCTCCATTTGTGACGACCTCAATCATTAATGGCCAAGTGATGTGATGTGATGTGATGAGGACCCACCTTCAGTGCAAGGATTACCTATGTCTTCAGGACTATCTTCAATTGGTTGTCCCGAGAAAAGAGCCTAGGTGATGGCTTGGTGTAGCAGGTCCAGTGGATTTCGGAAGAGTAAAACCAGAAGGCTACATGTCTTCACATGACAGGGTAATGGTGACTCCATGAAATCCTTCGACTGCCCTAGGGCGTCTCCATGTTTCAGATGGCAGTCTTTTGTGATCATATGACTCGTGGAGCCGTGAGGTGGGAACTTGTGAGGACCAGAGGCATTGGCGTAACTACTGGGGGTGCCTAGGGGGCCAGGCCCCCTCCAGAATTCTGTAGGCCCCCCCCCCCCAGAATTTTTCCCTAATGTATTTCTAATTTGAAATGAAACACTATTCAAAATCTCTTAGAAATTGTACGAAGTTTTTTTCCCAGTATAAGTTGTTTTTTTACTTTGCTGCCTGCAGGAGTAGTTTGAACGAGTAACTATTTTTGAAGGAGTAAAGTGCGTATACCCACTTCCCCACACTTTTCACGGTCTTCACTGTACCGTTTAGGGTGTAAAGTTTGTATATTGATAAAAACTATAGTTAGCGACCATTAGATCCATGAGAATTCCGATATATCAACATTACATCCACATTGCTCGAGAGTTTGCGTCTTTTTAAAGCTAGTTTTTTTTTGACGTAGGACTACGTCTTTCATTTCTATACTGGGGCGCCGTTCTAAAATTTCTGAAATCGACCGCGTTACGGGTCGTTTTGGATATTTTGAGCGATAATAACTAAGTCATTGCATAAACGATTTTCATATCGTTTGCACCAATCGATTGCAAATAATTCTACGTATCAGTTTTAGTAATCAAGATAATTGATTTTAAACATTAACTTATTAAAAATAACGTAAATGTAAGGTGATGTCTTATAATTTCGATTCGCAGAGTAAATTAACCAAATTTCCTAGCACAGTTTTCAAATCTAAGCCATCGTCTTCTTCTTCTTATTATTTGTTCTCGAGAGGTAGATTCTGTTTCACGCTAGTGTTTGGCGAAACATCTGATTCCCCTCCCCTTTTAATGAATTTGATTCACATTGCTTGAGTTGATACCCCCTTTTGTTCATGCAATGGTACCCGATGCCATCATAAAAGGCACATTTCCGAACAAATGCCTCATTCGTTCGGCAGCATTGGAGCTGAGCGGATCTCCCGGTGGGAGGTAAAGCTGGGCAGCACCCAGCAGCATCGCTCGGTACCCAGCATTGCAGTAATGCCCACCTGGTCGTGGCAGTCGGTACCCAGCTGGTCGTGCCAGCAGCAGCTGGCGGTCGGTACCCAGCTGGTCGTGCCTTTTTTTTTTCAATTTATTATTTATTTGAACAGGCTCAATCAAATCAACTTTACAGAGCTAAATTTTCATGTTTTTTAAACATCATTTTTCTTAAAACTAAAGTTGGGGGGATATAACCGATTACTCGCGGCCGTGTCGAGGTTAATAGGAATTACAAATTACGGATGGGAAAGAGGATGGAAATTTAAAGTTTGGTCACATAACACATAAAATTTAAATTCTAAATTATTGAAACACATAACTATACAACTTATGGATTTCTTTTGACTTGAACATTTTTTGAAAAAGACAAAAAAAAACACATACACAGAAAAAAACTTAAACTAAACATACAGGTTAAACTAACTACAATATAAAGCTAATGTTAGTCAAAAACACATAAATGAGTTTTACATACATTAATTGTTATGTTATATATTCTCCGTGCGAGGAGTAACGATTATGATGTAGAAGGAGATGTTCGCTCATCACCAAGAGTGAACAACAATGTTTTTGGCTAGAATGAAAGATATGAAGAGAAAGTTTTGATAGTTCCGCTAGTGTGCGGCAGGCTCGGAAATATGACAGATGTTTTTAGGAAAATTGAGCGAAAAGGGCATTTGTACAGTGGTACTCGAACCAACGACATTTTTGCCTAACATCCCACTGCGGGGTAGGTTGAAGGAGCACGGACTAAGTCCGCCACTTCAACAGGCAAAAATGTCCGGTTGGAAGACGCTCATGTACCACTGTGGCTTGTATAGTTATTCTAGCGATCTATTGTGTGCACTCTGTTTACCGATGCGCACATGGGAGAGGAACTCTCTCCTTTTTTGGGTTTGTTTTGATTCGCACCGACTGACGATCACTAAAGTTTTTTTCTCGTCGTCTCCAACGTAGAGACCTCGGAGAGAAACACCGTGAAGCGATGCGATACTGGTCCCCACCAGTATAATTAATGGTTACCACCATTTTTAGTTTTACATACATTAATTGTTACGTTATATATTCTCCGTGCGAGGAGTAACGATTATGACTCGTTGTTTCGAGTACCACTGTACACATGCCCTTTTCGCTCAATTTTCCTAAAAACATCTGTCATATTTCCGAGCCTGTCGCACACTAGCGGAACTATCAAAACTTTCTCTTCATATCTTTCATTCTAGCCAAAAACATTGTTGTTCACTCTTGGTGCCTCATGGTGATGAGCGAACATCTCCTTCTACAACATAAATGAGTTTCATGTACTCCAAATCATGTACAGACAAAATATTTCGAATTGGCACATTGGGTTGTCTACCTCGAGCCCGAAGGGAATCATAGAGCCCCGATCTGACTCCACGATGTTCAGCACAAGACCAAATAACGTGATCTGCGTCCTGATAGCCTTGTCCACATTCACAGAGATTGCTGTCGCTCAGCCCAACCCGGTATAAATGAGCGTTCAAAGAATAATGATTGGACATGAGGCGAGACATGACACGAATGACGTCTCGACCCACATCCATCCCCCTAAACCAAGTGGTCGTGACTTAAAAAGCAGCTGACGATGGCAGTACATACAGTGGATTCCTGTCAAATATTCAGGCCATACATACAAATTTCGATCGCGTTCCCCGACAATTGATGAAACCCGCCCTTTTCAGGGCGAACAATAGAATTTGCCAAATTAAAGAGTTTGTTTTATTAATATCTTAGGGAAGGTCCATTAATTATGTCACGCAGTAAGGGGGGAGGGGGGGTTTGGGAAAACGTGACGGTCCATACAAAAAATTTTAAAGGTCCATACAAAAAACGTGACAAGGGGGGGAGGGGGGGTTATAAAAAGTCAATTTTTGCGTGACGTAATTAATGAACGTTCCCTTATGAGCTAATCGAGTAATGAAAATAGCATTACAACGCACCGTCTCAACATGGCGTAACATGAAGAGCCCGGATAAAATGGCCGAGCCGCGTCTATCTATATGTAAATCCTGATTTTCTCTGTTCTGACAATTTCTTAGGGTGGTTTCCTACCAATTATTCAGGCCATCCTGCTACTTGAGAAGACCGTGAAGCAAATTTGATCGCGTACCATGTTCCCCCGACAATTAATACAACCCGTTCGTTTCAGGGCGACCAAAACAATATGCAAATCGACATTTTCACTGCATGGCGTTACTTCAACATGGTGTTACTTCAAGAGCCCGGAGAAAATTCAGGCCATCTTGCTACTTAGCACATTTCGGACGTGTACCATGTTGCCCCGCTACAATTAAATAAAAATCCGTCCTTTTCAGGGCGAACAAAACAATGTTACCAGTTAAAGAGTTTGTTAAAATATTATTTTATCATACACAGATAAAAGAAACATTGAATTTTCTGCCTTATCTAATGCACATAAAGGAATGCTAGATTTGGCAGAACATTATAGGATATTTCATGTAAATTTAAGGCAGATAACGCCTGAATCAACCTGTTGTATGCAAGATTGCAAACATTGTTGAATGCAAACATTGTTTACGTTTCCTTTGGCTTGCAATTAAACGAAGCGAAATTTTATACGCTTGTTAGAATCAATAATTTTTTTCTGTGTAAGATAATCGACATTTTCATTACAACGCATGGTGGTAATGTTACTTCGCGTTACTTCAAGAGCGGATGAAGTGGCCGAAGCTGATGCTGCTTATCTATATGTAAATCCCGATTTTCTCTGTTCTGACAATTTCACAGGGTGATTACCCGCCAATCATTCAGAGCCACCCTGCTACTTGAGAAGACCGAGAAGCCAATTTGATCCCTATGTTCCCCCCGATAATTAATACAACCTGTTCTTTCTGGGCGACCAAAACAATTTTCCCAATAAAAGAGTTTGTTAAATTAATAGTTTATCTTGAGCTAATCGACATTTTCACTACATGGCGTTACTTCAACATGACATTACTCCAAGAGGCCGGAGAAAATTCAGGCCATCTGGCTACTCGAGAAGACCCTCCCCCTCTCCCCAACAATTAATAAAAGGGTCCTTTTCAACACAATTTTCCCAACTAAAGAGTTTGTTTAATTGATTGTAGAGAAGAAACAGAATATAGAAGAAATAAATTAAATTCTCATGATATTCTAGCTATGTGTAAAGACATTTGAAAGATAATATCTTTACTGATTTAAACTCTTCTAATAATAATTTTCATTATTATTAAAATAATAACAATAATTCTTATTATTATAAGAATATTTAATAAAATTATATACATATTAATTATCATATATACATATAAATTGTTTTCATATTCATTTCGATATGAATCACCAGTAGAAGAAATGAGCGGGAAATGAAGAATATCACACTCGCGCCAAAATACCACATCACGTGATACGTGGAGCGTATTAACCAATCAGCAAACAGATCGATAACGTCGATCTAATATATCAGTAATGGACACTGAAGTTCTGCTGGTTGTGGTGTACATTTCACCAGGAACAACTACCAAGAATTTAAAAATTGTTCTTGATTCGCATGTTGTTCAGGTATGCTGCGCCAGATACGCCAGTTGTGTTGACCGGAGACTTTAACATTGACGTTTCCAAAAATGAAAACATAGATTTTCTATACATTAATTGTTATGTTATTTATTCTCCGTGCGAGGAGTAACGATTATGATGTAGAAGGAGATGTTCGCTCATCACCATGAGGCACCAAGAGTGAACATTAATGTTTTTGACTAGAATGAAAGATGTGAAGAGAAAGTGTTGAAAGTTCCGTCAGAGTACGGCAGTTAGGAAATCTAACAGATGTTTTGAAAAATGAGCAAAGGGCATGTATCCAATGGTACTCGAACCATGGACGTCAATCTTTGCCTAACATCCCACTGGAAAGACGCTCATGTACCACTGTGGCTTGTATAGTTATTCTAGCGATCTATTGTGTGCACTCTGTTTATTGATGCGCACATGGGGAAGGAACTCTCTCCTTTTTTGTTTGTTTTGATTAACACCGACTGACGATCACTAAAGTTAGATTTCCTACCTGCCGTACTCTGACGGAACATTCAACACTTTCTCTTCACATCTTTTATTCTAGTCAAAAACATTAATGTTCACTCTTGGTGCCTCATGGTGATGAGCGAACATCTCCTTTTACATAATAGATTTTCTAGATTTTATGCAAAAACATTTAAAATTTACTTTAGCAAACCTTCGGAATGAAGCAACCACACTTGGTGGTTCTTGTATAGATTTAACGTTTGTTAAAAATATCGGCGTAGAGTGCAGACGATATTGTTCATTTTTTCGTATCATAGACCTATGTTGTCTGTACTCGCATTCGAAGCACCGGAACCATTAAATCAACAGGTAGCCGATATTGTTGAAAATGAACTGGAATGACAACATCTACCTATTCGACAACCAACCATCACCTAGCACTGGACCATTGTCTGTACTACTCGAACCATAATCAACAAAATACCAAACGGCCCTTTTCAGGGCCACTTAAGGAGTTCTAAAGAGTTGAATTCAAGATTTTCATACACAGTATTAACGCTCCTAAAACACCAAAAAAGACTAATATTATATGCTTTTCTTCCATGGAACAGAACCAAAAACAACGACCACCCATTCGACTGTCTACCTAATCATCATCTGGTACTCGACAATTACCGGTTCTACTCGGATCACTCCAGGAACAGCGAATAACTGAATACCAAACGGCCCTTTTTAGGGCCACTTCAAGAGTTATAAAGAGTTGACTATATTAATTTTCGTGGAAAACTAAAACTAATAACAGATGGTTTGATGAGTCTTTAGACTGAACAAAATATAGTAGATATTTATTAATTCTATTACAATTCCTCCACATCAACAAGCAGTCCTACGTCGACTTTGCAGATATGTCACTGACATATCTCACCTTTTCGTTTTTTTTTTTCGTTGTATATAATACAGAACGACATGATAAGCTGATATATGCCAGCCCATAAATGGTTAAATCTAGTCTATGACTCAATAATTTATTGATTTAGGATGATAAATATACCCAATCGCCGCTTATAATAACTAGACACTATCTAAACCGTAGCCAAGATTGAAATAAAGGGAGTATGGCAACCAGAAGCCGCCACCTTGGATTTCAAAATTGTGTTGGTCATCGATTCCCGGTCTATAGACATTATCCAAATTCCAAACTATTGCATATTGGTATTTAGTTTTACACTATTTCGTGGAAAAGTATTTCCCGGAATTCATTTCTCAGGGCAATTTTAAAGTGGCTATTTTTCAAAGGCCTTGTCCCAGAGGCCACTTCCCGGAATGAATAATTTTCCTAAACGGATCTCTGTTCTCGTTTTTTTTGGAAAATGATTAACTGAAAACATTTTCTAGGAGTCTTTACCCAGAGGTCATTTCCCGGGAACAATGTCCCAGAAGCCATTTTCCGGAATGACTATTTTTCAGAGCGGATATCTGTCCTAATTTTTTCCGGGAACTATTTTTCTGATACTACGCCATTTCCAGGAATCCTTTTCCCAGAGGTCATTTCCCGGATTGACCAATTTTCCAGGGTAGAAATGTGTTCTTCTTTTTTACGGGAACCATTTATTAGAGCCCATTTAAAAGACGCCATTTTCGTGAGTTGATCTTCGTCGTAATTTTTTTCGGGAAATTATTGCTTTCCCGTATTTTCCCAGAGAGAATTTCCAAGAGATAATTTTCCAGAGGTAACTTTCCAGAAGCCATTTCCCAAAGGACATTTTCCAGACGCCATTTTCCAGACGCCATTCCATTTCAGAATCCATTTCACAAAGGCAGGGAAGCAGTCACCCTCACCTGTCCTCTCGCTGGCTACGCATATGAACCTAGATATCGTTCGGTGTATAAGAGTTTACCAGATCAAAATAGAAATCAGAACGCAGAGGGCCCACATAGGAATGCACTAGCTGGCATGTGTATAAAACTGTATATTGCGGTGTTTTTTGTAAAAAGTTGATTGATTAATTCCCTTTACTTTTTTTTGTTTTTGTTGTCTCATCTGCATTCACTTAGTAGAGACAGAGTTCCGATTATTTTTTTAAAACGCTTGTCAATATTTCCTTGGAAATTTTTGTCAAAATTCCCTTCACATTTCTTATAACAGTTGGCTCAAATTGGTTCTTAAGGTTCAATCAAAAGTTCTTAAAAAAAGTTTCTTTTTTAACGTTATCGGTGTTCTACAGCTTTTCATACAAAATTGTCATATTTGACATTTTCTATGTCAGCACTCAGAAGATGGATTGAGCTGAATTTTAAACTGTCTTGAGTTCATAAATTTTGAAAAACAGTTTTTAAAATTACATTTGGTCTACCATCTTAGAAAATTTGAAAAAAATATATTTTTCTTTACACAATACAAAAATTTCCAAAAAAAATTAATAATTTTTCCGAAGAATGCATTCTTGTAGAACTTTTTAATATTAAATAATTTAAAAATTTAAAAATCTTCTAACATGACGAATCTGATGCCAAAAAAAATCTGTACTAAATCTGTACTAAAAAATTTAAAAATTCAACACAGTTCAAAACGGTAGATGCATTTATTAATTTCGCCTATACTGTTGTTGTTTACATTCTTTTTCCGTATCTTCAAACTATATCGAAAAATTTCCATAGAATTTCGATGCCCTGGAATACTGTTGATGTCAATCCAATTCTTAAGTTTAACCTCCAATTACCCATGGATGTTTCTTTCGAACTGCCGTGAAGTTCTCATTAGGATTTTGAACTCTCTTTAGAAATTTAGCTCGATATAACTTATAAATTTTCAGATTTGTGAAGGAATCAGTACCAACTTACACAATTTTGAATATATTTATATTCATATATATTCACCACACTCGATTCTCTTAAGGCACCTCGACTCACCGAGGGGCAGATTAGACCTAACTATTCGATTAAACCTGTTCTGATTCTTCGATAAAAATAACATGTCCCAAACAATTACGCTTCTTTCATCGCTATTTTCAATATTCCTATACACGAAAAAAAAATCCTTCGGGCAGGCCCCCTCCAGGCCCCCTCAAGACGAATTGTCTAGCTCCACCAATGACCAGAGGTCGATTGCATCCTCCTTCGAAGTTGCCAGGCTCACTTCAACCATTAATGGCCAAATATACGTAAAGGGATGTCTAAAATGGAATGTGCTGAAATGCAATAAGGCAAATAAAGCCAACTTCGTTCCTCGTACTCCAAACACCCCAAAGTTGAGAACAATCAAAAATATTGGGATTAAGAAGCAGAAATTAAGCAAACATCCTACAATAGTCATAACCGATCAATAATTGAAGAAAGCATGGATCAATCTGCCAAAACTTGTCGGTTCTAATATTGTACAAAATGTCTGTTCAGGATCTTGAGAGAAAAGATAGGGCATTCGGAGCGTAAGTTGAATAAATTGAACGGGGCAAAACTTAGCAAAGATGTTATATTTGATACTCCTTAAATTTCAATTAGCCAAGAGATGGATTTTTGTCAAATCGCTGTGTTACAATTTTAGCGTGGAAAGTACTGGATATAATTCTCAAGGCAGACTATAAAAAATACATACAGTAATATGAGTTAATGGCTTAAATAAGTTACCTAGCCCTTTCCAAATGATAATGTGACCCATTAACCTCGAGTTAGCCACGAGTAATTGGCATCACACATTTATGAAGTTTCCAGAAACAGGTAATTTCTCATCTCCATGCGAAGCGCTAGGAGTGGACAGTAATTTTATTGCTAGAACGAATAGACATAAAGAGAAAGTGTATTGATAGTTCCGTATAGTGCAACGGCAGGCTTTGAAATTGAAAGATTCAAGTATGGCATAACCCTTTGCCATACTACCCCATGCAGGGTAGGCAAGGGGGGAAATTCCCTTGACTGGCAAAAGGCTATGCACCGATTGGGCTCTTATACTACCTATTGCTTTTTTCTAGTTCTAGCGATTTGTCCCTCTCCCAATACTGCCTAACACGGGTGAGAAATTAACTCCTGCTGTTGGGTTTATTTTTAGCATGCGCCGCCTATTTCACACATTTGCTCTTCTCGTCATACTATTACTTATAGATCCAGACAAGGAGATTTCCCCCCTTGCCTACCCTGCATGGGGTTAGATCGTTACTTCCGCGCATGGGAGAATACAAAAAATAACAATCAAAGTATCCCACTTTTACTAATATCGAATTTTTTTGTGAACAACAATATTGAAAATCGGCTCCGTAAAGTGTTACACATGCCTGTGCCTAACAAATAAACGAGCTGACTAAAAAAAAGTATTATGAGTTATGGTTTGGATTTTTAAAAAAATCATTGCGTTATTTATTTTTATTTTTTTATTATAAGTGATCTCAATTTACATCACGTCATGTAAAACTGCGTGTTCAGATTTTAGATCCTGCAATTTTGCGCAAAAAGTTTATTTAAGTCTATTTAAACGCTTCGTTCTGGGCGCATCGAAAAAGATCTAAATTTACATGAAATCTTTGAAAAATGCATTTGCTTTCCACTATTTTTTAATGTGACAGTCACTAGAACGCAAAAATGGCTACCATCAGGGCCGATTTACATCGCCCGTTCAAATTCTTTCACACCAGATTCAAATCAAATCAATCTTTGTAGTGCTTAGATGCACAGAAACAAAAGTAATCCCAAAATTGAAAACGGACTGTGAACCTGTTTACGTTTTTAGGATTTTAACCTAAATACGTGATCTAATACTAATTTTGATATACAGTTCACGGTGTTTTTGTGTTTGTTCTCGAATTCATAACTGCAGTTCACGGATTTGAGAACTATTTTTTTTTCGTGTGTAGACCTTCAAACCTTTTGAAATGATGATGCAAACCGGCCCTGGTAGTAGCCATTTCTATACTTTCAGCGACCATCAAATCAACGTCCTACTGTCTAGACAATGAATTCGTTTGCAATCCGTTGACGTAGAGTTTGACTGAAAACCTACAGATTTTTTGAGCAATTTTTCGGTGCACGGACTCCGTTAGTTTTGGAATAATTCAAGACCTATGGGATGCCTAATAAGACAATACAAAAACATAAGGCTACTGCATAATGTGATACATCGCATATTGTCC
Source organism: Aedes japonicus (assembly GCA_034211315.2). NCBI lineage: Eukaryota > Metazoa > Arthropoda > Insecta > Diptera > Culicidae > Aedes > Aedes japonicus. The sequence goes on along the minus strand of JASCZW010001318.1, from coordinate 30,799 downwards.
TTTAATATCAACTGGCAGAAGTTATCCACTGCTTAGGAGTTGTACGACTTCCAATGCAGTACGCCATTTTTACTTAATTACTATAACAAATCTATTTCAATACTCTAAAATGTAAGCAAAATTGCGATACATAAAAATTTCCAATGCTTCTGCTTGAATTTCGATTCAAAACATCCCATCGTTCAACCATAGAGCGAATCTGCACGTACCGCCAAGCGTATAGAGAGAGGTGCAAACGCGTAGCTGCCGAGAACTTGTTTATTGAATACATACATTCAAAACTGGGCGTTTTGGTCTAAAAATACGACATTTTCTGAGTCGAAAGTCGCACTAAATATAGCGCACACACCATCCGACCCGTTCGTTCTCTAATAATTCCGAGAGTTTCGGACGGGAAAAAAAATTGTGTTCGGCTTCTCCGCTGATGTACAACATCGCCTAACCGAACATCCAACACCGTACCTTCATTGTTTCGAGACATTCTGACCCTTCTCCGACTACACAGTATCCGCTGTGTGGTGCGATAAACCCGAAGGTAAACCAGTAATCGCAAATCGCCTACTACGCCTACGCCGAAGCGACCCTCACTCACCTCATCATTCAACGCACGGACATGGCCTCCTTGGATGATGGGAATCCGAAATGCAATCCCAGGCAAATATTGGTGAAAATTCGAAATCAACAAAACGACCAAATGTTTAAATAAAATCATACCATCGACACCCCCGCACCTAGTGAGACCGAGTGTGCGAAAGACACCGAACACCATTTAGCAGAATCCAGCGTGGAAATTTATGGGACACTAGGCGGCTCCTTCGAGCAAGCCGAGGATCGGATTCAAAGCGACGGAAAAATTAACCGCTTGGTTGCTGCCGCTCCAATTTACTAATCGAGGCAATTGACTTTTGCTAGTGCTGTCGCCGTGGTAAAATTAGAAGAGTTTTCGACTTTTTTTTATATATATAATCCCTGTATATGTGACAAACCTATTTTGCAAAAACAATTTTTGTGCGAGAAATTATTTTTCGTCCGTACATTGTAGGGTATAGCCGGTGGGATTCGAAGAGAGTAAATCTTGCACGATTGGATTGAACCGAACGGAAACTGTAAATTGTCTCGGTTTTGATAAATGGAGTGGTGAGTTGTGTGTTAAATGTGAACTTGGGGCAGGTTATACATAAAAGATCGGAAAGGTCCTTTGAAGCGAAACAATGTTGATTCTAAAATAAGAGGAATTTCGAAATAGGAAAAGTTAATCATATTTCCTATTTTTATTTCAACTGAGTGCAAATTTCTATTCAAAACCGTTTAAAAATAATTAAATTCAAATTAAGTACCACGGCACAAACAAATATGGGAGATCTTAATCGGTTTTTTGTGAATTTGTTTACTGACACTTCAGTTTTGTTTTTGCTTTTCCTAGAGTATATTGCATCGTTCAATTCTGTGTATTCCAAATGTCATGTAAAATCGATCAAATTCAATCTTTGTTTAGTTGCCTTAAAATTAATTGTCTTTCGTGGTCACGAGTCTATATTTTTACTGAAATTATTATTTCAAAATGAATTATTGGACAAAATGCACAGGAAGTAGAATGTAGAATAGAGTTTATTATTCCTAAAATACAGTTGTGTTCAAAACACTAGTTATTTCTTAATAAAAAGGGTGAAACGGTAAAAAATTGGTCAAACATGATTAAATGCACACTGATTAGTTTATCAAACAAATAAATTTCTTTATTTGTTATTGAAGTTCATCAGGAAAATTATTTGATTCTGCTTCAGATTTTTTAAATGTGGGATTTACGTGCCTGACCTGTCATCAAGTTTTGTACCGCTGTTATATCCACCTTATTCGATGCTGAACGCCAATTGGCCTTGAACTGTTTTTCATTTCCAACTATTTTTTGAGTTCTCTAGAGATTTCTCTTTGCGATTGCCCAATATTTTTCTATTGGGCGCAGCTTCGGCCAATTTTTAGGGTTTTTCTCCTTGGGTAAGATTTGCACACTATTGATGGTATACCGTTCCTGAGCCATTTTTCCATAGTGGCAAGAAGCGAGGTCTGGCCAAAACAGTACGGAATAACCATATTTCTTCAGGAAAGGCAAAAGGCGTTTTTGTGAGCATTCCATTACATAAATAGCTTTGTTGATAGTGCCAGTTGTCATGAAATTTTCGCTGCTACATATCAAACTTTATGATTTTGCAAAACTAGATCTTCGGAGGACATTCTGAAGGTGCCTGACCATACTGGAAACTTAGAAAAACCCTGTGGGATCCGAATTCTTCAGGGAAATTGGCCATATTCACATCGTTACCAAGTCCTAGCTTGTGACATATAAAACTTCATTATTCTCCAAAACTTTGCCTTCGGAGGACATTCTGAGGGTGTCTGACCTTACTGGCCTATTAGAAAAACGATTTTATTTTGGGCACTTTTGCACAGGAATTCGGATCCCGTAGAGCCACTCTAAGTGGCCAGTATGGCCAGACGCTCTCAAAATGTCCTCAGAAGGCAAAATTTTGGAGAATCATGAAGTTTGATATATCGCATGCCAGGATTTGGTAGCGATTTGAATATGGCCAATTTCCCGGAGGAATTCGGATCCCACAGAAGACAATGTTTTGCAAAATCATAAAGTTTAATATGTCACAAGCCAGGTTCTGGTAACTATTTGAATAAGGCCATTTTTTCCGGAGAAATTCTGGTCCTGCAAGGTATCCCTAAGTGACCAGTATGGTCAGGATTCCTCAGAATGTCCTCTGAAGAACTTTTTTTTGCAAAATCATAAAGTTACAAGCTTGATTTTGGAAAAGATTTGAATATGGCCCCGAAAGAACTCGGATCCCACAGGTGCCAATATAGTCAGAAATTCTCAAAACGTTTTTTCTTGACCTAGGTTTTGCCATCGAAGAATATGGCCATTTTTTCTTAGGAACTCGGACTCCGGAAGATCATCCTAAGTAGCCAGTATGGTAAGAAATCCTCAGAATGTCTTCCGAAGACCTAGTTTTGCAAACTTATAAAAAATGCTATATTGCAAGCCAGGTTTTGATAAAAATTTGATTATGGCCACTTTTCCGGAGAAACTCAAATCTCGCAGGGCAACCCCAAGTGACCAGTATGGTCGGACACCGTCAGAATGTCCTCTGAAGACAGTTTTTCCAAATCATGAGGTTTGATATGTTGCAAGCCAGGATTTGATAACGATTTGAATATGGCCATTTCCTGGAGGAACTGGGATCCCACAGACCCTTTCTATGTGGCCAGTATGGTCAGGAATCTTCAGAATGTCCTCCTAATACCTACTTTGCAAAATCATGAAGTTGGATATGTAGCAGCCAGATTTTAGAAAAGATTTGAATATGGCCACTTTTCTGGAGGAACTTGGATCCCGCAGGGTCTCCCTGAGTGGCCAATATGGTCAAAAATCCTCAGAACGTTTTTTCATGACATTGATTTTGAAAAATCATGAAGGTTAATGTGTCGCAAGCCAGGTTTTGGCAACGTTTTGAACATTGCCACTTTTCCGGAGGAACTCGGACTCCGGAGGGTCATCCTACGTAGCCTCATAATGTCCTCCGAAGACCTAGTTTAGCAAAAATTTAATTATAGCTACTTTCCCGGAGGAACTCAAAACCCCGCAGGGCCACCCCAAGTGGCCAGTATGGTCAAACACCCTCGGAATGTCCTCTGAAGACAAAGTTTTGTAAAATCATAAAGTTTGATGTGTCGCAATCCTGGTTTTGGAAAAAATTTGAATATGACCACTTTTGCGGAGGAACTCGGACACCCGCAAGGCGTCAGAATGATTCAACGTATCAAGAAATGGAACCACCTGAAGACTTGCAAGAGGCAGAAAATCAAAGTGCAGAACAGAAGTAACGCGCGACAACAAGGGCCCGGAAATTGTATTCGCGAGATTTGCAGAGACCTGATGCACGTATTTTGATGGACGACGAGACCTAGGTCAAAAAGGACTCAAACGCCCTTTCAGGTCTACAATATTATACTGCCGTCATAGGGGAGGATGTTAGCGATTCAGACAGCTCGATTCAAGCGGAGAAATTTGATCGAAAAATGTGGTTATGGCAAGCAATAAAGCTTGCTTCAGATAGAATTGGAACAAAAACAATTGCCTGTATTTCAGTTATTTATTATTGAATTCAAGATCTTTTTTCATACAAATGGAGCGTTTTCTTCATACTTTTAAGAAAAAATACGGATAAAATTCTCGAATTTTTCCGGTAACACGGCTTATTAGGCGGCGCACACCTTCTTCGTCCATCGTTTTAGCTATCTTATTCCACCAGGTCTTCATCTGATTGATATCTTTGACAACCTTTCCCTTTGCCTTGAGTCTCCTCTTCATGATTGCCTAGTATTTCTCAATAGGGCGGAACTGAGGGCAGTTGGGTGGGTTAAGGTTTTTCGGAACAACCTGGACCCCTTTCACTGCATACCATTCTTGAACGACTTTGCTGTAATGACAGCTTGCCAAATCTGGCCAAAACATTACGGGATGGTCGTGGGATCGAATGAACGGCAAAATTCGTTTTTGGAGACACTCTTTTTGGTATAGTTCCGACGTCATTGTCTTATTTGTAACGAAAACTTTCGTTTTTTTGCCACAACTGCAAATGCTCTGCCAAATCATGAATTTTCGTGCAAATTTGTCAGCAAAAACAAATTTAAATTTGGCTGGAACATCCCCCCGAGCCGTTGCCAAGTAAAATTTTTGACCTGGGATTTGCCCGAAGTCAGCCTTGACATAGGTTTCATCGTCCATCAGAAGACACCCGTCGAACTTGGTCAGCACCTGGTCGTTTAGCTTCCGAGCACGGATTTTGGCCACACTATTCTGGTCCGATTTGGCTGTTTGCTATCTCGATACGACTTGATTTCTTCCCGGAGTCGAGTTCTCCTCACGGTACTATGGGCAACACCGAATTTTCTGGCCAAATCACGGTCCGACAGATTGGGATTCCTCTTAATCGTCTTCAAAATCTTACCACGCAGTTTCCGGTCGACAGTTCCACACCGACGATTGGCTTGAGGCTTCCGAATCGTCATCAATGTTTTCTTATACCGTTTGATAACGCGCCATACGGTATTTCTGGGCAATTTCAGCTTTTTAGCTAGCCTAGATGCAGACCACAATGGATTTTCCAAATAACTGTGCACAATTTTTTCCCTTCTTTCGGCTTCCATGTTGATTGTTTACAAAGTACAGTCGATTTGCGGAATGTCAAAAATACATACGTGAAGCTGACAAAATTTCCGACACGTGGGCGCCAAGAACTTCCAAATCCGTCCACCAGGAGCGCCACAATATGAGCAAAAGTTTGTTCCAATTCTAAATGAAGCAAGCCTTATGTTCCTGCGGTATGAAGTCTACCATGTTTTACACTACCGTTCGGAAATATATCAGCCTGAGTGTCTACAGAAGAAGTTGCTGCCTTTATATCAGAAACATAATACCCGGAATTTGGGACGGATTTAGCGTTGGCGCATTACGCCAGAACAACTCTCAATTTGGTTCACGGAAAAGGGTATAGATTTCATTGAGGAAGACATCAATCTGACAAATTGCCTCAGCTTCAGCCTATCGAACGCTATTGCGCGACTTTGAAGAGGGTCTTCAAAAAAACTGGTCGAGCTGCTGATAATATGCAGGAATTCAAAAAACTTTGGGCAAAGGCGTCCAAAAACTGTGATGAAACACTTGCCCGGAACTTGATGAAAAGTGTTCGATAAAAAAATCGTGAAAGAATAATATTAATTTCATTCGGTCTTCACAATGTTTAAGATCAGTCCCGTACAACAAAGAATCATCCATTTATTTGAATAAAATATCATTTTTTTATATAATTTTAAAGAAAAATAATTCTATAACTTATTTTTGATACAGTCTTGGTCACTAATCACAATTTTCCTCTAAGTTGCTTTGAGTGGAAAGACCTTCGCTTGTTTTGTATTTCAGTCAAAGACATAACAGATTATTTGGCGGAACTCTGCGGTTGAAGGCCTGATTCAAACATGAATTCAACTAGTACTGTAAAGAACATTTAAGAGCAGCTTAAACTTCTTGAGGTCGAACCAAGGAAAAAAACATGATTTTGATGTTACCCCTAGTGGGGGTTAGTCGAAAAGTGTCGCACCCACAACACTCACAATTGCACATGCTTTGATTATTTTGGCTACGGTTAGTAGCCAAGTGTCTCTTTTTGTTTTGTTTATTAGTAGCACTTTACACCAGAATGGTGCATTCGTGTCTAACGAAATTATCAATTGATTAATCCATTTCAGTGTCTGTTAAAAAAGTCATCAGCGCATTAGCATTGATGCTGTCATGGGACCAAAATTTCTGATGACACTTTGGAGGATATTTAAATTATTAAATTGAACGATGTTATCTATGACGAATTTCCCGCCAACTCGTCTTCGTGATTGGCAGCACCCTCTCAGAATCCAATGAAACTTTGTTGGTAGGTAGACTATGTCTTTTCAAGCAACTTTGCATGTTTTGTTTTTTTTTTCAAATTTATCTAGACTACCATTTGAAAAGGGCTCAAGTTTTTTGATCGATTTTTTTAAAACAACGTAACTAAAAACGGAAAAGATTTACAAAAAAGTGATGTGTGGGTGACTATAAGAAAATTGTCCTTACCTTTATGAAAATAAAAGTAAAATTTTAAAATCAATACTTACACTCTAAAAAAATATATTAAAATTTAAAGTCAATTTTCAAAAAATAGCTATCTTAGAATTTGACGCAATTTGTTTTTAATAAAGGCAATATAATTGTCTCAAAGTTCGCCATACATGGTAAGATGGGTACTTTTAAAGAAAAAACCTTTTTCTAAAGAAAAAAAATTCATGACAATATAACTCAAAAAAAATTATGTATGCGTAACTTTTAAAAAATTGTCCTGGTTTTTATGAAAACAAATTGTAAAAATTTCGAAATCGTTACGTTAAAAAAATATATTAAAAGTTAAAGTCGATTTTTTTTAAGACGATTTTTTTTTAATATATGCAATATTATTGTCTAAAATTTCGTAAAAAAAAAAGTTTTCTCACAAAAAAATTTTCTTGTCCAATTTTTACCGTGTGCCAACTCGTCTTATAATTTGGTTCTTAAACGTCACAGAAGCCAATTAAATTTCATTATAATAACAATTTGGATTTTTAAGGGTCTTTGAAATTTTGCTATATCAAGGCGACTATTTGGAAAGGGCTTATTTTTATATTATCAATTTTTTAAACTTTAGTTATAATACAATTAAATCAGGTGGTTGATCCTGTTTATTACCAAACCTTTTAAGTATTTTACAAGAAGGAAAATAAATTGGAAAACATCATTATCATAATATCTGAAGTATTGACCCATGACTCAATAGTAGTTCAGTTGTTTATATCAAAATTGCTAGATTTCATTAGACAAAATTCAATATATTGCTCAAAAATTATTTTGATGTCAAATAGAGCAGCGACCCATTATAAGAACAAAAAGAACTTTGTAATTTCAAGTGCATATATGGATTGGAACGTCTCATGGGAAAGGTCCATGTAATGCTATTGGTGGTAATCTCATGCGAATGGCAAAGAGAGCAAGCCTTGCTCAAGATTATGGAAACACAATCAAAACTCATCGCGAACTATATGACTGAGCAGTTGAACAGTCAAATAAAAGTATTGCAAAACTGAATTTCTGCTTCAAATCAGCTGAATAGTATGCAAAAATGTCAGAAAAACTTGAGGAGTTCTATAGTCACGTAAAGACAATACGTGTTACACAGGTTCATTACTTTGTAAATATTAAAGAAAATCAAATTTCAGCTAAAAAGTTTTCTGATTCAAAGGATAATCTAAATAAATTCACTTTGTATGTGAAAGATTTATAAATTAAATATATGAAGCTACCCTAACCAAAGATATACGAAGCTATTTTTGGATCGCCCCCAAAAAATAGGAATATCCGAACAAGCAAAATGGCTGTTACTTAAACGTACACTTCGCGTTCTGTTCTACTGATGTAAAGGGAAAATTAATGCTTTTGACCCTTTTCAAATGTTAGTCTAGATGATTATTGTTTTTTATTATGACTGTATTCGTCCAATTCTACGATAGCCATTTTATGCAAATTGATTTTAAATTTTATAATATTTTATTTTTAGTGTGTAAGAATCGATTTAACAATTTTTAAATTTATTTTTCATGAAAGCCAAGACAATTTTCTAAAAGTTGTATGGATATTTTTTTTTGTAAGTTATGTCTTTTTTTAGTTATGTTGGCATGAAAAAATTGTTCTTAGAAACACTTTTTTTTCCTTAAAAGTACCCCTCTTGCAATGTATGGCAAACTTTTAGGCAATTACATTGCTCTCATTTAAAAACACATCGTCCAATCGTCGTTTTTGGCAAATTGACCTTATATTTGAAAATAATTTTTTAGTGTGTAAGAATAGATTTTATAATCTTTTCAATTTTTTTCATAAAAGCTAAGACATTTTTTTTAAAGTCAGCCATAAATCACTTTTTTGTAAGTCTTTTCTTTTTTGAATTATGTTGATTTAAAAAAATCGATCAAAAAACTCAAGCCCATTTCAAATGGTAGTCTACATAAATTTAGAAAAAAAAGTATGCAAAGTTGTTTGAAAAGACATAGTCTAGCTACCAACAAAGTTTCATTGGATTCTGAGAGGGGGCTGCCAAACACTGGATGATTTGGCGTGAAATTCGTCCTATGTATGTAAAAATGAATTACCTGTTTGTCTGTCTGTCTCTCTGTCTGACCCTTAGAGACTTGGAGACTACGGAACCGAACGGCGTGAAAATTTGCATGCAGGGATTTTTGGGGCCAGCAATGGTTCATGTTATAGTTTGAGACCCCTTTCCTCTGTAAGGGAAGGTCCATTAATTACGTCACGCAGTAAGGGGGAAGGGGGGGTTTGGAAAAACGTGACAAGGGGGGGGGGGGTTATAAAAAGTCATTTTTTGCGTGACGTAATTAATGGACGTTCCCTAAAGGGGGGATCGCATACAAATGAAACACAAACGTCTGCATAACTCGAGAACTAATCAAGCAAATGGAAGCAAATTTAACATGTGAGGATTTTCAGGAGCAGAATTTCTATACATTTAAAAATTAATTTCTGTCCGTCTGTCTGTCTGACCCTTGTGGATTCGGAGACTACTGAACCGATCGGCGTGAAAATTTGTATGCAGAGTTTTTAGGGCCGGCAAAGGTTCATATGATTGTTTGAGATCCTCCACCTCTGGAAGGGGGGAGGCCTATACAAATGAAACTCATATTTATGCATAACTCGAGAAACGATCAGAGAAATGGAACAAATTTGGATTCTTATACAAATGAACCACTAATTTCAACCAAACAACAACATTAGTAACAACATTTCCAACAGAATTCCAGGTGGTAGAAGACATGGAAAAAATATTTTTTGCATTTATTTTTTCAGATGAATATAATTGAGAATGAAATTAGAAAAACATGCTCTAAAATCAAAGTCAAACATTTATATTTTATTTCATATTTGTACAGGCTCAATCGAATCAACTTTAAGAGCCAAAATTTCTTCTTCAAAAAACAAGGATGATATTAAAAATGAAGTTAAAAAACAAAAAACCGATTACTCGCGGGCGTCTTGAGGTTATCGGGAATAACTATTTCATGGATGGGAAGAAGGGGTTGGAGCTTATATTGTTATTTACAAAACACATGTACTCTTAATTCTAATTGTCTACTTCTAACTGAACTTTTTTTTTATTTGAACAGCTACAAAGAAAAATAACTCAAATCAAAAAACTAAAACTTAACATATAGGTTAAACAATCTTCAATCTAAGGCTAATGTTAGTCAAAATAACATAAATAAGTTTCATAAACTCTATATCACGTAAAGCCAAAACATCTTGAACCAGTACATTAGGTTGTCTACCTCGAGCCCGAAGAGAATCATAAAGCTCAGATCTGACTCCACGATGCTCAGCACAAGACCAAATACCCTAAGTCACACATAAGCAAACGAAAATACTTAAAAAAAACTCATTCCGAAAAACAACCATAAACGCGCCAGTTCTATTAAACCTTCATTCATTTAGTTGCAAGCGTAGAAATGCTAGCACCGAGTTCGACTAGTCTTCGATAAAGTTTTTCCTACTATGGAAGATTGGGCAAAATTGTTCTAGGGGCGTAGTTCATAAAAGTGAGACTGTTTTAATCTTAAGGATAAGCTGTTTATTGTTGTATAGATAGATATAGATATCTGGTTATGTAAATAGCAAATATGACTCCACAAGTGCTGAAAAATAAGATTAGCACTGGAAATGGCCTCCACCTAAGCTTTACTAAAAACAGCAACCCCTCGCATTCCCCAAGTCAAACATATCGATCAAATTTGTTTATCATGTATCCAACGAACACCCAACCGTCTTCTCTCTTCTGCTCAGTACTATCTGCCGGCTCAATGGAACATTTAATAGGTCACACTCCAACAACCACGACGACGACGACGACGACGACGACGACGACGACGACGACGACGACGACGACGACGATGGCGACGTCCCGTCCGATTCCCGAAAAAAATCAAACCAGAAATTATACCAGCACACTTGCTATTTTTAGATACGATGTTTTGCATTTCGGTCGACCACGCCGATCTCAACAGCGACGACGACGACGACGACGACGACGACAATGTTGGGCTGTATGTCCTGGAACATGTCTTCCAAGCAATCGGAGAGGCGCTGCTCAATGACATCCGGGAACAACCCTTCCGTTCACATCCCATCCCGCTGATATGGTGCCGTCGTTTTTATAGGAGATTACCCTGGAATTTATTTGAGGTCGACTGTGACGTCATTCATTAAGGAGGACTTTGCTTTCGGACGGGATAGGGTGGCCAACGGATTGATGAACTAGTTTTGGCAAAAACGACTTGAATTTTAGCTAATGGTAACCCTGGAAACAGCCATCGTATCTCTGAACACCTGCAGCGTTTAGGAAAATTTGAGCCCAACTGTTGATCGCTGCCGCAGTGCAAGCGTTTACAATAATAGAAATGTCGATACTATTATTTCCATAAGGCGCACTCTTAAAATAGGTCAACGTTCGCTCGTCCACCTACCCATTCAACGAAGTCGTTTGCCTAGATGCAAGCGTGCAATAGGATAAAACAACACTCGCCACAGAAGATGATCGAACGGTCCAAATGGTGTGTGCGATTCACAAACGCACCACACCATCAGCCCTCCGCCCACCCACCTTCTCCCATCAACCGAAACCACCACCGCCGTCGTCGTTGAATGAAATAGAAGCATACAACTCTAGGATCAGGAAAAGAGCGCGCGCCACAGATCCTTGTCAATGGGACGCGAAGCGAGGCTAGAGCATGCGGCTGCTGCAGCCATCCACGTGGATTTCCAGCACCGGACACGGACAAGCTACGGAGGAGCAAAGCAAGCCTCATGAATGACTCTCGCCAGCGCTATCCTTCTCTCCGTTTCCATCCAGGACCTACGATAGCACTCTCTCCCTCGCTCCTTCATTTCGAACATTTTGTGAATGCTTTATTCATAAAATCAGCCTCGCAGTTTTCCACAATGAAAGTTCATCCTCGCGATACTGGCCGAGAGTTGCCGCAGAGTGTTTCATGACTGGTGCTGTGCCCGTTCCTGTAAATGTGGTGATTGGGTGACCGTCACCCACATCCACGGCACTCAGCCACTCACGCGTCCTTCGGGAACCTCTAGATTTTTATCCAATGTACACTCGCAAGCACACAAACACACACGCGGAGGCGCATAACCCACCACATAATGCCCAGTGTTTCAATAGGATACTATTTTTAGAATTGGCGCGCCGTTTGCTACGCCAACGACGACCACGAGGAATTACTAAAACTCTGCTGCTGCTGCTGCTGCTGTGCATGGAAAATACTTCTGATGGCGCGCGTTTTCCGATGGCAGCAACCAAATTTTGCTTATTGATCGGTGACATTTTGGTTTAGGAATATTCAGTTTTCAACAGTCGTACGTTACTAATCCACGGTATAATCGCAGCAACTCGCTGTTGGTGGTTGTGATTATACCATACAAAACATAAAATACAAAATGACCACTCACCAATCAGAAGTTAGTTCTGTACTAAAATGATGAAAAATAAACCTATTTCGACCTTCAATATGCGTTAATCTGACAGTAAGATAACGTTTTATCGATTGCTGCAATGGATGAAACCAAGGGATGGATGTTTAGACATTTTCACGGCACAATGCTTGAATTTCGATGTCAGATCTTTGCAATGTAATGAAAACGAAAAGTTTGCTGTAAGAAAAAAGCAAACAAACACTAAGGTAGGCAACTAGAATAACCTTATCGCTGATTGTTGGCCCATCGTATCGAAAAAGGTTGAATTTATCTTAGATCTCGACAATGACAGAACTCAACCTTCGCTACGATAAATCAGTTCAAGAGCTATAATATTTATGATAGTTTCATGTGTAAAATTAAAGAATGTTTACCTTAATTGTTTTGGCAAACAAAGATCCAAAGATCCCACCGAATTCCGTTTTTCTTTTCTTTGAAACACCAATTTGTAGCCACTAGGCATTTCAATTGTTTTTCGGCGTAATTAAATCAGTGGGACAAGTTTGCCAATGACAAAAGACGTTGAACTCCCCAATGAAGGTAAGAAAAAGCCGTTCACACTGAAATCCGGACATACAAAAATCTTGGGGTAAAGGGGGTGATCGGGAATTCTTTTGTGCGAAGACAAAAAAACGCACCGTGTCCAATTCTCGAACGCTAAAATTTATTTATTTATTTGACGTCAAACAATAGAAGACCTGGTGAGTCGACAACTGTCGACTCTGGTCCTCACAAGTTCCTACCTCATGCTTCCACGGGTCAACAGATGACAAAGACCGCCAGCTAAGGGTTGCGTACTTAGCTGGTAGTGCAGCCTGGGCACTGTTGTCCTTCTGACTTCAGCTAGATTGAGGAGGTGCGTGCCGAGCGTCTGTCCACCAAGGAGGTGCGGCTCAAACAGCGGCTGAGTAAGAAACGCTGTATCTCGTCAGCTATACCTTAGGAGGCAGTCCTACCAACACAATGTAGGCAGCGCGAACGCGGTAAGCTAGTATGCTGAAATCTTACCCTACCACGAAAAATGTAAGTATTCTTTATCGGGCATATAATTATGGATCATCCATGGAATTTCCGAGTATTGTATGAAAATTTTAATGTTTTTCCTTCATGGCAATGATAATGCCATGAATGCCAATGATATTGCTGCAGGACCACAATCGAAAGACATGCAGACAGTACACATTTTATTCTCATTTTATATAATAACATCCCTTCACAATTTTTTTTCATACTATTTTCAGCTTCGTATTTATCCGTAAGCTTTAGTCCACCATTGAGCGAGAAAAGGCGCTATAAACTTGGCAATTTTTGCCATGCTTCTGGTTCAAATGCCAAAAGTTCACCCACAGGCAAAAGTAGCATAAACTAATCTTTCTAGCATCTATGCTCCCAACGATAAGGTACAAATTATCACTGTATAACTCAACATGGAAGCGTTTGGTACGGGAGGTCCACGCTTTCTTCCTTCCCTTGATTCAGACTAGTAGAGCGATTTTAGATCTTGGAATCGCTCTATTTCTTGGAATCCTCTCTGCGGCACATACTACGCAGTTGGCCTGGCCGATGACAAGAAAAATGATGTACTCAAGAAAACATCATTTTCCAGGATGCTTTCAAGAATTGGCTGCGTTAGTGTGAGATTAGATTAGATTAGATTATTTGACGTCAAACAATAGTAGACCGTTTTGTTACATGCATAATTCTTACATGGATACATCCTTATACTAAAATTAAATGCCTATGTTCGATTACTTCGCAGAGTGTTATAATATTTTTTTCAATTTTATCCCTATTTTACTCCTATTTTCCTCCTCCAACTAATCTACTAACAATTTCAGAACTATCTAAAGGGTGTATTCGATAAAAATGGCACACAGAAAATCTTCTGTAACTTTTGAATCGTATGAGTAAAACACCTAGAAATTTGAGTAGATCTTATCCATAGTGTAATATTTACATCTGCCAAGTTTCATAGTTATACATTCAGTAGTTCCAGTCATGTCGTCGAAACAAGAAATTGTCCGTGAGAAAATTTTGTGCACTCACAATCAAAATCCAGGGGCGTCCCACCGGTGGATTGCTAAAAGGCTTGGAATTGCAAATACAACTGTGTCTCGTGTAATAAGAACCTTCAAGGAGCGTCTGAGTGTCCAAAGCAGGGAAGGGAGTGGTCGTAAAAGTGGTCCAATGGACAGTAAAATGGCCAGGAAAGTCGTACAACAATTCAAGAACCGTCCAAACATGTCAATTCGAGATGTCGCTAAAAAGTCTAAGGTGTCAGTCGGTTTTGTGCAGAAAACCATGAAGCGTGCTGGGTTACATGTTTACAAAGTGCAAAAAGCCCCAAACCGAAATGAAAAACAAAACATCACTGCGAAAACCCACGCCCGGAAACTTTACACGAAGCTGCTCACCGAATCGAATCGTGATGGATGACGAAACATACGTCAAGGCCGACTTCCGTCAACTTCCTGGGCAAGAATATTTCGTTGCTAAGTCGAAGTTCGATGTTCCGGAGGATGTTCGAAAGAAGAAACTATCGAAATTTGCAAAGAAGTTTCTAATCTGGCAGGCGATTTGCGGATGTGGTGAAATAAGTGCTCCCTTCATCACTTCCGGAACAATAAACGGTGCGATTTACACGGAAGAGTGCCTTAAGAAGCGTCTCTTGCCATTCATTAAGAAGCACAAAGGATCAACTCTGTTTTGGCCTGATCTAGCATCCTGCCACTACGCTCGAAACGTATTGGAGTGGTACCGAGCCAACGGAGTCAATTTTGTGCCAAAGGATATGAACCCACCAAATTCACCGGAACTTCGTCCAATTGAAAAATTCTGGTCAATTATGAAAACAGAACTTCGCAAACATCCCAAAACTATAAAAACAGAGCTAGAATTGAAGAAAATCTGGGTAAAAACAACAAAAACACTGGGAAAATTGGTTGTAAAAAATTTGATGGGTGGAGTGAAAAGGAAGATGCGGGCATTCGGGATGAGAGACGAAATTGAATAAAACAAATGTTGTAAATCAAAACTCATTAGTAGTTCTTCATTTCCTGAAAATTTCAAGAAAATCCGATAATCAGTTTAATTTTGATGAGTATATATGTGTGTGCCATTTTTATCGAATACACCCTTTATTATGGAAATTATCTTTATTGTACTATGGCTGCTTTCCTCTTTGCAAGAATTGCTATCTCTACTATTGCCTTCTCTTACTCTTTCTTCATTTCTTCTTTTTTCCCTTCATGTCAACATGTCACTGTCCGCTTGACGTCTGTCTCTTTACACCACCGGTTCGGTGATTTTACCGCCTGCGCTATCCGATGGGATTCGGTGTGAGTTACCACAACAGTTCCCGACCCGTGAGGTTGGTCCAGATTCCGCTCCGGTCCGGCTTTACTATCTCCAAAGCGCATTGCCACGTGAGTCGCTCATTACAGCTGCACTACTGCGTCACGCCACTCGGCCATCCTTTCCTATGGCCAGGTTGGTCACACGTCCTCGGATCCACCCGTTGCGAGTCTTCTCTTCCACGAGCATGACCAAGTCTCCCACTTCGACCGGTCTAGCGTCCTCGAACCATTTAGTGCGTCGTGGGATCGTAGGAAGATACTCTCGTACCCACCGGCGCCAAAATTGGTCCACCATGCGTCGGCATAGGTTCCAGTCGGTTCTACAAGCCTGTTTTGGGTCTGCTGCTGTTCGTGGAGACTGTGCCACACCGCTCGAGCTTAAGAGGAGAAAGTGGTTCGGCGTAATGGCCTCCTGCTGCGACGTCTCTAGAGGTATATAAGTCAGCGGTCTAGAGTTCACGACGCTATCTGCTTCGACTAGTACTGTAGCCAAGGTCTCCTCGCTCGGGTTACGCGAAGTATCCTTGGCTGCTAGCGCCAATTTAACCGACCGTACTAATCGCTCCCAAGCGCCGCCCATGTGTGGCGCTTCGGGAGGATTGAATACCCACTTCGTATTCGCGTTCGTGAACGTCCTAGCCAGCTGACAGTCGATGCTATCCAGCTCCTTCTTCAGTTCGTTACTGCAGCCCACGAAGTTTGTACCTCTACCGCTTCGAATTTCAACGTCCAATGAAACTCCTTATCGCCATCTTACAGGACTCCGATGTGAGTGTCTGTACAACCTCGAGGTGCACTGCACGCGTTGTCAAGCGCGTGAAAAGTGCTACCCATCGTTTTGCGATACTTCGATTCACTCGCACTCCAATCGGCCCGAAGCAATCGATTCCCACGAAGGAAAACGGTCGCACGTACGGCTGTAACCTAGCCTCGGGAAATGGAGCCATTCGAGGTACCTCAGGGATCGCCTTCTTCATATTGCACGTTATGCATTCCTTCGCCACCCGCCGTACGACCGAGCGCATATGCGGAATCGCTGTCTGAGCTCGTTCACAACCGTTTCGCCAATCGCGTGGAGATATCGTTGATGGTACCATTCGACCAGCAATCGAGTTACTCGATGTTCCTTCGGCAGGATTGTTGGAAATTTTGTGTCAAACGAAGCAAACGTTGCTGTGGCGATACGGCTATCCGAACGTATGATGCCCACTTCATCCAGGAACGGAGACAACTTGCAAATCTTGCTTATTTTCTCTCGTGATACCTGACGTCGCTTCCCATACTCCGCTGTCAACATCGCTACTTCGTCTGATGTTCATGTTGCATCTAACGCAAAATCGTAATTTCCGCTTGATTCAACTCCATCTGCGTCAATGATCCGGTTGCTCGTACTTCCTTGTGCACCGTCCAGCGCAAATTCTGCGCATAACGATGAACGTACGCTACCGCTCTGGTCAAGCGTGTCCACTTTGAGTACCGCTCCCAATTGATGAACTGCGGAACGTCGATCTTCTGATGCACCATACAAGCCCTCAGTTCTTCGGTCGTTTTATCAAGTGGATGTGTATTTGTGGTCCACTGATCTTCCGGTAGATACAAATTATCTTCTCCGCGGAACCAACGACCACTCTGGGTCAAGCATGGTCCCTTGCCCCACTTCGTCGCCTCATCTGCAACATATTTCTTGGTAGGTACCCAACGCCACTGCTCCGCTTTTGACTTGGATAAAATCTCACCCACACGGCAAGCTACGAACTGTCTATAGTTTCGATGATCCGAGTTAATCCAGGCCAGCACAGTCTTCGATACTCCAAACACCACTTTTCGATCACCAGTGATGTCCTTGACAATGGTCTTCATCAGACAAACACCGATCACCACTGCCATGAGTTCCAAACGTGGAACAGAGAGAGCCTTCAACGGCGCCACCTTAGATTTTCCACCTATCAGCGTCACTCGAATGCCGCTTGGCAGCACCGCTCTCCAGTAGGCGACAGCTGCGTATGGTTCCTCACTCGCGTCGACGTATATACGAAGCTGTAGAGACCCGATGCCTTTCACCGAATTTCGAGTAGCAACAAGGAATGTTTATTTTGTCCAAAAGCCGGAACATTTTCGTCCATTGCGTCCACCTGTCGAATATCCTCTCCGGAATCGGTTGATCCCATTCGGTTTTAGCTCTCCACATAGCCTGGATCAGTACTTTACCATGGATAAGGAAGAAACTCAGCAAACCAAGAGGATCGATAAGGCTCATCACGATTTTCAGAGCTTGACGCTTTGTTGGGTGTTCCGTTCCTGATGTCAGCGTCACTGAAAAAGTGAATACGTCCTTTTGCGGTTTCCAGTACATTCCGAGGACGCGTTCCGTAGAACCGCTCTCATCTAACAGAAGACACTTTTCGAGGACGGGTTCACTCTCCCCGACCCGTGCGAGAACCTATTTCGAGTTGGATATCCAGTTCCGCAGATGAAAACTTCCTAGTGAGTGTACGTGTCGGACTTCAAGTGACAATTTTACTGCCTCCTCGACACTGTCCATGCAATCCAGGTAGTCGTCCACGTAATGTTTCCGTATAATTGAATTGGCGGCTTCCGGGTACTGTTCAGCGTGTTCTTCAGCATTGCGATTTTTTACATATTGGGCCGAACTCGGCGAACAGGTTGCTCCGAATGTTACGACGTCCATCAGATAAACATCGGGAACTTGTGAAGGATGCTCCCGCATGAGCACTCGTTGCGCGTTACGGTCCTGTGTTCGCATTAGAAGTTGATGGAACATTTCCTTCAAATCCGCACAGACGGCGATCCGCTTCTCCCGGAACCCGAATAACACATCCAGCAAAGCAATCAGTAGGTCTGGTCCCTTTAACAGAAACGTATTTAAAGAAATACCATCCACTTTCGCAGCTGCATCGCAAAAAATGCGGATCTTTGATGGTTTCTTAGGATTAATGGTGAATCCCAGCGGTAAATACGAGGTACGCTTAGGGTCAGCATCGTTGAGCTCCTCCTGAGTGGCTTTGTACATATACCGCTTCGTTTGGTACTCAGATATCTGCCTTTTCACACTTTCGCTAATAACTGGATCAGTCTGCATGCGCCATTCCTAACACTGAAGACGTCTAACTGCCAATTGGTAACTGTCCGGAAACTCGAAGCTGTCGTACTTCCATAGGAGCCCAGTCTCGAATCGCTGACTGATTCTTTTGGTAGTCTCTTCAAGAATCTTGTTCGCTTGTTGCATTTCTGTTGACTCCGCACGCTCTACCTCCATAATTCCCAGACTTTCGACCGAGAAGAACTGCTCCACAAGTCCTTGCAAAGACGCATCGGTTTCCTGGCACTCGCATACGTGAACCCTAGTAGCACACATGTTGCCATTAAGTTGAGAAAACATACATGTGCCTTTGTTAGTCATAATCAAGTTGTTGCAACTAATTATGATCGTGGTGTGCTACTTGGGAAAGTTATGCGCATCACCGATCGATCCTGCTTAGAGCAGTATACGCCGTATGTGTAATATCATTCCTAATCAGGATACGAGGAAGCGCATTGTCATATTCCTCAACTGGTAAGCCCTTCAGGTAGGGGAATACCTTTGCTAACTCCGCATACCTCAACGATTGCCGGGGTAGGTCTAGCTTGCTACAAACGTCAGACAAAATATGTTTCTCCGCGATTTTACCGCCTGCGCTATCCGATGGGAGTCGGTGTGAGTTACCGCAACACAAAAGATATTTTAGAAAAAACAACAGCATGTTTTTGATTCATATTATTTATCTCATTTTATAGATAAATGTGATACTCAACACTGCATATAGATTCATATTGACTTATTTCCATAAACTGTTACGCGCACTTTCTTATTCACTCCTTTCATTAGTCTTTGCACGGTATCCTTGTCAATTTTTATCGAAACAGTAGGCCACTTAAAACGAAATTCTTAGATCGTTGATACATCTACGCCAAGCTTTTTGAGGTTTCCCTTGACTATTGACCAGTATTTTTCATTCGGGTGGAGCTGCGGACAATTTGGTGGATTACAATCCATCGGAACGTAAATAACGTTATTTTGTTCATACCAAGTGATTGTATCTTTAGCGTAATAACAGCTGGCCAAATCTGGCCAGAACAAGTATTGAATCGCATGTTTTTTGTCGGGAATAGCAAGAGCCGTTTTTTGAGGCATTCTTGCCGGGTAATCTCAGCGTTTACGGTACCTGTGGTTACGAAAATTTGAGATTTCATCCCACATATTTGTTATTAAAGCAAATTCTTACTTACTTATTTTTAATTTTTGACTCAACCGATCTAACCTAACGTATCTAAAAAAATATCTCTTAACCATTAATGTGAACTATTAGACAAGCATTGATTGCTTTTTTCCCCGCTAGCTGAAAGTTGAAAAAGCTATGTTCAATCAAATTGGATTAAAACTGGACTAATTGGATTAAAATACTGAATAATTTAACAAATGCTATAGCTTTTGGAAGCCAAATAATACTAGATTAAGAAACATAGTTGATAGTATGAAAGTGAATCAACAGAAATGTTCATTTGAACTATTCATTTGATGGGCCATACCGATCACTGTTACCCAGCCGTTTCACGGTACTGTAGTTTCGTATTATTGAGAATATATGTTAATCATATCTTACAGTTTGATTCAGTGTTCTGAAATATTGTTTCCGTATGCAGGAGATTTTAATGAAATTATCCGACAATCCGAAACGACTCGTATCCGATGAGCGTGTGAAAAAGCAAGAGATCAAGCTAATCACAGCGTGAAGTTGCAGTTGTTTCATACTATGCAAAGATTTTATCCGTTTCTATGAGCATTAGCAAGATAAATAGCAGGATTGACTGCCCAGGGTTGATACTCGGTCACCGACAAACCGACATGAATGACAATAGAAAATGTCTTAATATTTCTGTTCAAATCATATTAGTGACATCTATCTTCGTATTCGCTGAGATCGTATTTGAAGCCATGAACACGCTTTGGAACCTTATGAGATGGTTCATGTTTGAGCTATTCTGGGCACATTTATTTGATCTAGATCAAATGATTCTATGAGTTTTGACAGATGTAATCGCTGCACATTTGAATCGGTCTGTCGTGAATCTCGGAATATACGGGCTCCATTTTCGGATTTCGGGCTTCCTGTTTCAGATAATAGCTTGAACACGTCTTTCCTTGTCACGGTCAATCACAATACTGGTTATATTTATCTTCCAACTCTCTGATTTTTCGTTCGCCTACTATCTAACTTGTTTCCTAGTTTTCGCACCAATCTCTCATCTATCTTACTTCTGAACCCATTCTATCCCTTTTTATTTATTGTTATTTTTATTATTAATCTATTCATTTGCCCCACTCAATCCCTACATCCTTCACTGCCTCTACTCTCTATTCTGTTACATGATACATTATCATATCCTTGAACTTTCCTGGTTTACGCATTTCTCGTCTCGGTCTGCTTTCGATGTCTTCAGTAGGTGTTGTAGGCAAATTTATCCAGGTCTATCGGAATTGTCCAGATGGCAGTACTCTGCCGTGTTCTCCGGAAGTAGATGTCCTTGTCTTGCAGAGTTGTCTTCCGTGTTGGCCATGTATCCGTCAGCGTCTGAGAAAGAATCGTCAAGAACGCGCTTCACATCCCGGATGTTTCGAGTTAATCTTAGGCTGTTCACTGCATCACTGCAGATGACTCGCTCCATCTCTGGTTAAAATCGTGAACTTCTCACTGGAAAATGTAGGATCGGTCTTGGTTCTCTGGGCGATGGCGACCACCACTTTATTCACCGACCGTGATGTTGCATTCCTTTGCGCCACGTTGTTTGTCTGCAAACTTCTTACATATCAGTTTAGCAATATTCCTCCAAAGCCGTCTTCCAGTTCCTGCCTTCTTTCTTGGCGGCGGCCATAGCCTTAATAAAACCTTGGTTCTGACGCTCGATGGCTCCGTTTGACTTGCAAACTCTTACACCCTTTGCCTCCCAGTATTCATTGAATTCCGAACTTTGAAATGGGGGCCCATTATCGCTCTGTATTATTAAATATTAAAGGCAGACCCCAAATTGTGAAAACTTTACACAATGCAGCATTTGTACTTCGAGCATCCGTATGTCTCATTTCTGAAACGTGTAAATAGCGGGAGTATGTATCAATGCTCAGAAGAAATTCCCCGGAACCACATCCCTGCAATGACAGAAAATCAATCTGCAGTATTTCCCATGGGCCGCTTGGAAGTTGACGACTGGAAAGTGGGATTGGTGGGTTCCTTTTATAAATCACAACACATGTTTCGCATCTGTTTACGAAGTCATTAGCTTGTTAGACATATTTCGCCACCAGAAAAATTCACGTAGTATTCGTTTTGTAGCACCACATCCGATATGTCCTTGGTGGGCCGTCTCTAACGCTTTTTTTTACGAAGATTTCTAGGCAAGATAATCAAGTCGTTTTTGAAGGTCTCAGTACTCTCAAACTTTTTGCTTCAGCCTCATATCGTTGGAGACCTTCTAACCATCTTCCGGTTTGAATTCAAAATTTCACTTCGTTCAATTCCTCGTCTGATTCCGATGATGTTTGAATATTCATCCATGAAATGGCCATATTTCTGCACCCAGCGAAAACAATAAATGCTTTTCGTTGTCTTCGTCGAAGGGTTCGTCAACTTGCGATTTATTTATCAGCCGAGACAAAACATCAGCAACGTTCAGATGTCCTGGAACTCTTTCAATGCGAAACCGGTATGGAAGAAGCCTGCTCGGGTCATAGCTCGCCTGCCCGTTCGGTGTAACCCGCCGAAAATAAATGCGTTTGCTTCCGAATCTGTCCTGATAGTAAATTGTTTACTAATTAAATAGTAAGCGAACCTTTCAACACTCCAAACGATTGCGAGCGCCTCTTTTTGGGTCTGAGGGTACTTTTGTTCAGCGATCGTAAGAACTTTAGATGCGCAGGCTATTATACGAGGATTCAGAATTATCAAATTGTATGAGAACTGCTCCGAGGCCTATTGGAGATGCATCCACATACAATTCTGTTTCATCCTTATGATCAAAATAGCCCAATCTTGTAATCGAATTTTATGCTTCGTTCTTCAGGTAATTGAATTCCCCTCTTCGTGCTCGGTCCAGTAGAAATTATCTGATCTAGTAAGTATTCTGAGCTTTTCGGTCTTCTCAGCCCGTTTGGGTATAAACCGTTCTGAGAAGTTCATTAGTCCGAGAAAACTTTTTACCTCGGATAACGATTCGGGTCTACGAAAATTTTCAATGGCTTTTCGTTTATCGTCTTCCACTCTTCATCCATCGTGGGACAAGCAGAACCCGAGAAATTTGACAGATTTCACGCTAAATACGCATTTGGCAGTGTTTAAACGAACGTTATGCTAACGTAATTGTCGGAGTACCTTTTCCAGGTTCCTGTCATGCTCCTCCTTAGATTTCCCGTGAACGAGAATATCGTCCAGGTAGTTTAAAACCCCAGTGCAATCCGCAAGTAGCATGGTTTGCAACAGCTCCTGAAATATGTCAGGTGAGTTACAAAGGCCAAAGGGGAGTCTCTTAAATCTATAGGTTCCATTTCCGGCAAAAAATTGGTTAAATGTCTGAAATTTTCATGCGGCTCAACGTGAAAAAACGCACTTTCCAGGTCGATCGTGGAAAACCATGACGCTTCATTTAAATCCGAAAGAATTGCTTCCAAGGTAGGCATTTTGAATTGTGTTCTAACAATGCTTCTGTTTGGGCCTCTGAGATCCACTACGAGCCGAATGTCGTTCTTACCCTTGGGGAAAACTAAGAGCGATGAACAAAAGGACTTTTCCATCCGCTCCGTTACTCGCTTTCTGATCCCTGTAGACAGCAAATCTTTTAATCTCTGCTCCGTTTCTTCTCTGAATGTTGGAGGGATGCTTGTGAAAACGTTTCGTGATATTGGTTTGCTTTTGTCGTACGTCAACATCACCGGAGCCACATTAAACTTGGGGAATTCACCTTGAATTGATATTACAAAAATGTCTCTTGGCAACAAATGTGTTGGGCTACGCTCCAAAGATTCCCTCACTGAAATATCTAATCCCAATTGAAGTACGCTATACCTCATTGCCGTACACCTGCTCAAAAGCTCATATTCAAAGCATATCCTGGAGAAGCGAGTATTACCCTCTCAGGGGATTACAAAATGTCACTATCCCGTTCGTGGGAAAACGCCTCCCAGGGCAAAGTTGGATTTTGTACATCCTCTCAGGGAGTAGTCATTTAACATTTCCACTCGGGGAATATTTTCAACTTCAGAGCCCTCTCGGGGGAATTTTTGTTTTGTCTTGAACGGAAATTAATATGTTTAGTTTGTTTATTTTCGTCTTCTCATCTTTCACTGTCACTCATGCCGTAGAACAACACTTTTCCTGTATTACTAGTTTGCACATACATGAGATATGGCAGGTATGCCCTTGCACAACGATGAGACTTGTTTCTCTGGGCAACCTAATAACAAGAGCATCTGTGAAGAGACAATCTCGACAAAGCAACCTCTTTGTCTCCGTACCAGGGTTTTACTTCATTTTTTTTTCACTTTTAACAAAAAATTAACAAAAATCACTTTGTGAGCCCATTAACCGACAAAATCACACTCCCATAAAATTGTAGGTGCTTGCATTCGTTGTACCATATGCATTTCTCTTTTTTTTTGCCCCAATCTGAGCCACGCAAATGCAATTGAATTGAATCAACTGCCTGTCGTGCACGAACCAGTTCTACTTCACTTACCGACTTACGCCATTGTCGTGAATCTCGGAATATACGGGCTCCATTTTCGGATTTCGGGCTTCCTGTTTCAGATAATAGCTTGAACACGTCTTTCCTTGTCACGGTCAATCACAAGACTGGTTATATTTATCTTCCAACTCTCTGATTTTTCGTTCGCCTACTATCTAACTTGTTTCCTAGTTTTCGCACCAATCTCTCATCTATCTTACTTCTGAACCCATTCCATCCCTTTTTATTTATTGTTATTTTTATTATTAATCTATTCATTTGCCCCACTCAATCCCTACACGGTCGTTATGGATTCTTGATCAATAGTGAAAATTGAGTTTCATGCCGGTTTGTCGGTGACTCGGTTACTGCCAGATCAGCTGTTATTACACAAAGAACCAACAGCTGATGCTTGTGACTAGCATACATCCTCAATGTGTAAAAACTGGTGATCTCAAACTAAGGCAATACCGGCACCGAATGTGTAAACATAATACTCGCTATATGAGAAGCCGAGACTGCACTTCCACGAAAAATCACTATGATGTTGAATAACAAGATTGGGTGGCAGCAGGATTTGTTTTGATAAACGAAAAGCTGAATTCACGCTTCGTTTAGAAAAATTTAGAAATGTTAGTACCGTAGTCTGATTTTTGATTTTTGATAACCAATTTTCCAATTTGAACCGAGTTAATCCAATAATAAGGATGCTACTGGAGCCACTCATAAAGTGTGAGGGTGGTTTTCCGTTAGGAAAACAAGGTTTACTTTATAAACGCTTGAGTTGTTTTTACTGCGTGGTTTTTTGTGTTTTTTTTCTGTGCTCACTCGATTACTCGTATCGCCGAATTAGAGATAACCGAAACAATAAAGCATCGACATAACATTTAACAGCCGATGCTCCAACCAAACTTTTTTTACGTTAACTATCAATTTTTACTACTGTATCCGACAATATAATTCACTACTGTAACTGATATCTGTATCAATCAAGTTGATGCTACTTAATAACAATCTATGCTAATCCATTTAAAATTGCGATTGAGGGATTTGGTAAAAATAAGAGTCCGTCGTAGATGCATTTCGTGCCTTCTGGCAACTTTATGCTTCTATTGATGTCCACCCTCATCGGTTTAATAGCAACCGGGGGAGACTTGGTCCTACACCAATCGCAATATTTTTTGATATAGTGGACAGATTATTATTATTTGAGATAACTCAATGCAGGCGTCTTCCAAATTTGGCAAATCGACAGGAACTCGTTGGAGACCCACCTGACACCTCATGGCAAGATGCTTAGAGGCGGATCGGAAGATTTGAAAGACTATCTCTCCTTCAAAGATCGTATCCGTTTCTATGGCAACTGTCGCCGAATTTATGTGCGATGGTTCGGTACGTATTATATTTATAAACAGAAGAATCTTCGTAACAAAACGAATCACCGGATAGACTTCATACATAAGCAGTCGGTTACTGTTTGACATGACAATGGCATAAAACAAGAATTAGTTGAATAAGTCTATTGGCAGGAAATTCATCAATCAAATACATACCACCATAAGTCGAGAACACTCGCATGAACCAAGAAGAAAGCTACTATCAATGTCGGTGTTCATAAAACTCAGATTTTTTTTCCAAAGTACTACTAAACGCATTTTAGAACATTTGCAATAGGGATTTAGAAGTATATCCCTGAATCAGTCCTAGATTCCTAGAAGTATAGATAGAAAAGACCTAGAATTTAGGGCATATCCTGGAAAGTTTAGAAGAAGAGCTTCGGGAAGATAATTTCTAGAAGTTCAGGAAGAGTTTTTCCCAGAAATTCAAGATTGAACTTTCCAGAAGTTCAGAAAAAAAACTTCCCTAAATTTCAGATGGAAACTAACCAGAAAGAGCACTACCTATAATTTCTCAGAAAATCAGGAAAAAAGTTCCTCCGGATGATGCGTAATAGAAATTGAGGAGGACTTCCCAGAATTTTCGGAAGAAACTTCTCAAAAGGTTAGTTGAAACTTCCTAGAAGTGCTAGGTAGCTTTTTCAAGGCTTCAAGGCTTTTTCAAGGGTGAACATTTCAAAATTTAAGAAAACAGATTTCTCCAAATTATTAAGAGAGAACAGAATAAAACTTTCCAGGAGCATTGGGGGTGCTTCCTTCTAATTTGAGCACGAATTTCTCAATATTTCCTGAACAAACTTCCCCAAAGTTCTGGAGAAAACTTCCCCAAAGTTCTGGAGAAAACTTCCCAAAAGTTCAGAAGAAGACTTTTCAGAAGTCCAGGAAGAAACTTCAAGAACAAATTTAAGGGACTTTTCCTAAAAATTTTGGAGGCGGCTTTCTGTTTCAATAAAACATTCCCCACAGGTCAGGATGGGACCAATCAGGGGTTTGGATAGAATTAGCTCAGGAAAAAACTTCCACGAATTTCAGGAAGAAACTTACCATAGGATCAAGAAGGATTTTTTTTAAATCAGTAAAGAACTCCTCAGAAGTTTACAAGAGGACTCATACTCCCAGAAGTTCCAAAGAGACCAAAAGTTTAGTTGGAACTACCCATAAGTGCTAGAGAGCTTCCCTAAAATTTCGAATCGAACATTCCAGCATTTCAGAATGAGAACTTTTCGAAGTTCAGGAAATCTCAGATGGCCAGGTAGATACTTTTCAAAAAATCAGGAAGAAACTTTCCAGAAGTATAGGATGAGCTTTATCGTAGTTTAGTGAATAAATTCTCAGAAGTTCAGGAAGAAACTTCTAACAACTTTAAGAATATTTTCTAAGATATTCTGGAGAGTACTTTCCTAAAGTTTTGCTAAAATTTTCCTCGTGCTCCATAATGGGACTTATCAGAAGTTTAGAAAGTAACCATGTTCAGGAAAAAACTTACCAATTGTTTCTGGAAGGTAAGGTTGGGTTCTTAAATGTGAATTTCGAAGAAAATAAGGAGTGACTGCCAAGAAGGTCATGAGGAAATTTGCCTGAAGTTCAGGAGGAAACTTCCCAGAATTTTAACAAACAGCCTTGCAGAAGACCAGGAGAGAGCTTCCCTGAAATTCAGGAGATAATCACTGACTAACCAAAGAAGCAGTTAATACAAAAAGCATTCATATGACCATAATGATATTCATAACTCATGACAGCATATTAAAATATGGTACACACCATCTTCCCAACCATTTGCATCGTACTATGAGGACACACTCATGCAGGAATTACATTTCCTTATTTTCCATCTCAACTCGTTTGAAAGATTTGATCAGTAAAAAATTTTCCCTGAAATTTAGCTGACAGGAATAAAAAAAAATTTAAGAAGTTTATTAATGTATCCACAAATTATTCGAGAATAGTTCCAAAGTTCAGAGAATCTAAGTATATATCGATGTAAAAACGAACCGAATCTATATATGTAAAAATAAATTCGAAAACAAATGAACCGATCAGCGTTAAACTTTATGGAGGGGTTCTAGGGGCGGGACAGGCTCTTATGATTGTAAGAGACCCCTCACTTTCCTGAGAGGGGTGGCTCCTAAAGGGCGATACGGTCAAAATTTGGTAAATATCAACTTGACGTATTTCTTTCAATTTTGCATTTAAAAAACCTGAACACCCCTCATTTTGAAGGTGTGTGTGTGTGTAGAATGTTGCTCCTATTTTGATTTTGGAATTCACTCTTCAGTTGTCAAAATGCCGTCCAAGCAAGAAGAGCAGCGTATCAAAATTTTGCTCGCGCATCGCGAAAATCCGAGCTACTCGCACGCAAAGTTGGCAAAATCGCTAAAAGTTGCCAAATCAACCGTTACAAATGTAATTAAAGTGTTTGGGGAACGTTTGTCGACAGCCAGGAAGTCTGGATCGGGGGGAAATCGAAAACCGGAGGCCGCTGAGACGACAAAGAGATTGCCGGTAGTTTCAAGCGAAACCCTAACCTATCTCTCCGAGATGCCGCAAATAAGCTGGGTGTATCGTCTACAACCGTGCATCGAGCCAAAAAACGAGCCGGACTATCGACTTACAAGAAGGTAGTGACTCCAAATCGCGATGATAAACAAAATACGACGGCCAAAGCGCGATCCCGGAGGCTGTACACGACGATGCTGACGAAGTTTTACTGCGTGGTAATGGACGACGAAACCTACGTCAAAGCCGACTACAAGCAGCTTCGGGACAGGAGTTTTATACGGCAAAAGGAAGGGGAAAGGTAGCAGATATTTTCCAGCACACGAAACTGTCAAAGTTCGCAAAAAAATATCTGGTTTGGCAAGCCATCTGTACCTGTGGCTTGAAAAGCAGCATTTTCATAGCTTCCGGGACTGTCAACCAAGAAATTTACGTGAAAGAGTGTTTGAATAAACGTCTGCTGCCTTTCCTGAAGAAACACGGTTGTTCCGTACTGTTTTGGCCGGATTTGGCATCTTGCCATTACGGTAAAAAGGCCATGGAGTGGTACGCCGCCAACAACGTGCAGGTGGTTCCCAAGGACAAGAACCCTCCCAACACGCCAGAGCTCCGCCCAATTGAGAAATACTGGGCTATTGTCAAGCGGAACCTAAAGAAGACCAAAAAAACTGCTAAGGACGAGCAGCAGTTCAAGGCAAACTGGCTTTCTGCGGCGAAGAAGGTGGACAAGGTGGCTGTACAAAATCTGATGGCAGGGGTCAAGCGTAAGGCCCGGCAATTCGGATTTGGAAAAGCGGAAGCCTAACTGAATATTTTTCCTGAATTTTATACTAATTGAACTTGAAAAAGAAATTTAATTTGATTTTTTAAATAAACGATTTCACCGATTTACACGCGTTTTCCCTTGACCAAATTTTGACCGTATCACCCTTTATACAAATAAAACACAAATGTAAAAATCGAAAACGACAGCCCCTCGACTTAATCTACAAAAAAAAATCATTGTAGCGTCATTGTAGTTTTTTTTACTAATGAATTAAAAATGAAAACTTTGAATTCAACTTCATCATTTATGTAATCAAATGAAAACCAAATTTTGATTTTCAAATACAAATCTGGAACAAAAAACTTTACAGGGGAAAAAAACTATAGAAAATTGTGTCATCTATGCTTCAGTGTCACTTTAAAAATATGAAACAATAGTGTAAGGTTGGATATAATCCAAGAAATAGATACAAAAATGTTCACATAATCACAACGTACAGAAAATGACTTAACTCGTTTTCGTCTTTTTGTTGAAAGAAGTCTAATTTTGTAAAAAAAAATTACAGACTTTTATAGACATTCCGAGACATTTCAAATTTTTATCACAGACATTTGCAAAATATATCTGGCATCCCTGATTGTGAGTGCGGAGATCCGCCCTAACAGCTGTCAAAACGTTTTTTATTCAATCGGGTCGGATCTGGATCCGCTCTGGATCCGACCTAACATCGATGAGGTTCGCTCTCAATTTTTTTCGAGGTCCAACCTGGATTCACCAATATACACACATAAACTGTCAAAATAAAAGGTTTATGTATGTTCATGTTTATATTTTGCACTAATACCATCGTACTGACTGGACTCTGGATCCGTTTTCGTTCGGTAATTGCGAGTCAAAGTCAGACCTGACCCAGGTTTAAAACCGAATACGACCTTAGAGTTCGACAGATACACTCAGTAGCAAAAAAAAAAGCCGAGCAAAATTTTGCTTCCAAAATAGGCGTTGTTCAACCTTCTGTAACTTTGTCAATTATCAATATATTTGGCATACCAATTTCAAAAATCCGTATTTCTGTGAAAAATTTAGGTAGGATATTAAAAATTTCTCCATGGCTTAAAATAATACAGAAATTAATGTGGACAAAATTTGAACTGTTTTCATTTAGTGGTTTGGACTACAGTTGGCGTCAAAGTTGACGCTCCAACATGAGTATTTCTCGCTTTCACCCGATATTTACCATGGTGAACTATCGATGCAAAAACAAAGTCGAGGCGTTGTTATCAAACAGGTTTGGGCCACTTGACGGAAACAGTTCAAATTTTGTTCACATTAATTTCTGTATTATTTTAAGCCATGGAGAAATTTTTAATATCCTACCTAAATTTTTCACAGAAATACGGATTTTTGAAATTGGTATGACAAAATTGACTTTTTTCACATATGTTATGATAACTTCAAATTTATAAACTTCATCAACATAAAATTTTGGTCACATAAGGTGTATACATTAGTTATAGTGTTGTCAAATATAGTCAGCCAAATATATTGATAATTGACAAAGTAACAGAAGGTTGAACAACGCGTATTTTGGAAGCAAAATTTTGCTCGGCTTTTTTTTTGCTACTGAGTGTAGACCTAGAATGAAGAAGGGATTAAACAATAATCAAACAAACAAAAAATTATAATTAATCTATAAAGTAAAAAGAGTACAACAATAATAACAAAAATAATGATAACAAGAGTAATAGTAATGCTCTACATGAGTCAGGTTAGCTCATTTGTGGCAAAATATTCTCTCAAACATTCTTATTTATCTCCTTTAATTTTTTTAAACGTA